>CM053029.1:338984617-339217344 GCA_028564925.1 Lithobates sylvaticus | reverse complement strand
GAATACAAGGATCCTTCCGCAGGCTTTGCAGGATCAGGGAGGCCATGCAGCGTAGGTTAGCTGAGGCATTCGGTCTGGAGTCCTCTGGGTCACTAAGAACGACATGATCCGCAGCCACCTCCTCCCAGTCATGTACAAGTCCACGGGTTTCTTGAGACTGTAAATCATCCCTAAAAGACTGCTGCTGCTGCTGAGTGCCAGGCTCCACCTCCATGCTGACACAATCCTCCCCATCCTCTTCCTGTGTGATTGGCGGGACAGCAGGAACACTGTCTGGATAAAGGGGGCCTTGAGAGGCAAGGAAGTCCTCCTCTTCCTGCCTCTGTTCTGCCTCAAGTCTCCTGTCTCTCCTATTATTCCATGCAGCGTGTGTTCCAACAGGTGGACAAGAGGTACAGTGTCACTGATGCATGCACTGTCACTGTTCACCATTCACCACTGTTCTGCCTTTAAGAGGAGGGGGTGGAGGAGAGAGGTGTGTCACAACCAGTATTAGCATTTTAGTAGTAGCATTTTGGAGGCGTGGTGGCGGAACAACCTCCAACACTACTGCACCTTGTCCTGCATCCTTCCCAACTGCCAGAAGAGTCACCCAATGCGCCGTGAAAGATAGGTAACGTGCCTGCTAGACCATGAGTCAGCGGTAATATGCACCTTACCGCTGAGCGCCCTGTCCAGCGAGGCATGGACATTGCTTTCCACATGCCGGTAGCGAGCCGGAATCGCCTTCTGTGACAAAAAGTTGCGTTTGGGAACCTGCCACTGAGGAACCTCACATTGCACAAACTCACGGAAGGGGGCCGAGTCTACCAACTGAAAAGGCAGCAGTTGAAGTGCTAGCAATTTAGCCAAGTTAGCATTCAACTGCTGGGCATGTGGATGGCTGGGAGTGAACTTCTTTTGACGGTCCAGCAATTTGCCTGGTACAATCAGATGTCGGTGTACTGCTAGCAGAGGGCCCGCAAGTACCTGGCTGTGACACACCTAATTCTACACCTTCATTCCTCTCAGTGCAGCTTTCAGAGAGGACTGAAGGTATAGTGGGGTTGGAGATCTGATGAGGAGCAAGGAGAGTGCAGCTGCATGGCAGGTCAACATATGTCTGGTCAACAGAGGTGTATGTGTGGTAAACCGCGCTTAGGTAGAGTGTTTATAGGTTGCTGCCACCTCAGGGGAAAGGATAAAAGCTGTCCTTGGAAAAGTTAGTAAGTGATACTGTGGTTAGGCGCTACCTGTATTATGAGATGAACACTGGAAATATGTGTAAGGCACGTCACCTAATTCCAGAGGATAAGGGCTAAAGAGTCAAACACAAAATAAATTGTAAATTGCTATAATAGTCGCAAATGTGCGAGTGGGGGTCAGAATTCACTATGTGGAACGTCAACCATAAGGACGAAGCGAAAAACTGGCCCAGTATATATAGTCTCAGTGGTGTTTGTTTGGATCAAACAGTGGAGCCCCCTAATACATAAATCTCAAGCAAAGTGTGGATGCTAAATCATATAAGATCATATAAATGTTTGTGCTGGTGTCACCACATGATATGTGCCATTGTGATTAGCACAGTGCTTAGTGGCGTGCACACTTAATAAAAAAATATAATTTATACACGTGTATGGTGATATTCCATAAATGATTCACCATATAACAACAATTTACATCCCTTAGATATAAACGTATCAAGTGACAATATATTCTGTGATTAAGTAAATAAAGAAAAAATTATGTGCTCATATACCAAATAATAAATAGATATACCAGACAAAAGAATTAAATGCAGCCGTGACCTAAAGTGTCATAAAAGCCCCTAAACTGGTTGGCTGGTGTGCTCACAGGGCAGACCCTGCTAATCCAATTGCATATGCTAAAGGGCTATAGTATAGGCTAACTGTTAGACCCCAGCATAGGCTATCTGGGTAGGGTATCAGTGCTGCGATTTATAGTAGTGGTACTGGATTATTATATTCCGTATATAGTTATTTCAACAGGTTATAAAGTTTTCTAGTGCATAAATCAGAACCATTTAGACTATAGGGAGTCCATTGTATGTATTAATGAGAATAAGGCAGTCCACGTTCAGAAATTCCCAAAGGGAAAAGGAAGATTTTGTGGTAAAGCTGTGCTCAGAGTGGTTCTTCAGGTGACTTCAGTGCTCCCCCTTCAAAATTCCCACTCACCGGATGCCTGCACCCCTGCAGGGGTCACAAGCCTGTAGGTCGCTCTAAAGGGCTCAGCTGGGTCACAGGTCCGGGCTTTTTCCTCCTCTGCTGGGCTGCACTGAGAACGCTCCGATCTGTCAGGGTGATGGGAAGGTGGCCTCATAAGGGGGAGTTGAGGGGAGAAGAGAAAAAAAATCCCATAGTGCAGTAGCGTTGCCAGGTACAAAAAAGGTTTATTAAAAGCCAAAAAATAAAATAGAAAAGATTTCCAGAAAAAATTTTTTTTTTAAAGATAAAAACAACAATAAGGGTTAAACGCTAATTAAGGTTAGCTGTAGTACCATGCACCCCTATAAGGTTACCAGATCAAGGACAATCTGGGGATATAGATAAACGGTCGCTGAGGACGTCATATGACGAAACGCGTCCGACGTAACCACGCTACTACGCTATCACGCTATCATCCAGGAAGCACGAGCTGTCTGACACGCAGGTGGATCGCAAGCCGTTCCAACCGCAGTGCCCAGCTTCCTAGTCGGAGCTGTTAGTTTACCTGCATGCCCTACCAGCAACAATTTATCTATATCCCCAGATTGTCCTTGTTCTGGTAACCTTATAGGGGTGCATGGTACTACAGCTAACCTGAATTAGCGTTTAACCCGTATTGTTGTTCTTATTTTTAAAAACTTTTTTCTGGAAATCTTTTCTATTTTATTTTTTGGCTTTTAATAAACCTTTTTTGTACCTGGCAACGCTACTGCACTATGGGATTTTTTTTCTCTTCTCCCCTCAACTCCCCCTTATAAGGCTACCTTCCCATCACCCTGACACATTGGAGCGTTCTCAGTGCAGCCCAGCAGAGGAGGAAAAAGCCCGGACCTGTGACCCAGCTGAGCCCTTTAGAGCGACCTACAGGCTTGTGACCCCTGCAGGGGTGCAGGCATCCGGTGAGTGGGAATTTTGAAGGGGGAGCACTGAAGTCACCTGAAGAACCACTCTGAGCACAGCTTTACCACAAAATCTTCCTTTTCCCTTTGGGAATTTCTGAACGTGGACTGCCTTATTCTCATTAATACATGCAATGGACTCCCTATAGTCTAAATGGTTGTGATTTATGCACTAGAAAACTTTATAACCTGTTGAAATAACTACATACGGAATATAATAATCCAGTACCACTACTATAAATCGCAGCACTGATACCCTACCCAGATAGCCTATGCTGGGGTCTAACAGTTAGCCTATACTATAGCCCTTAGCATATGCAATTGGATTAGCAGGGTCTGCCCTGTGAGTACACCAGCCGACCAGCTTAGGGGCTTTTATGACACTTTAGGTCACGGCTGCATTTAATTCTTTTGTCTGGTATATTTATTTATTATTTGGTATATGTGCACATAATAATTTTTTCTTTATTTACTTAATCACAGAATATATTGTCACTTGATACGATTTAGCATCCACACTTTGCTTGAGATTTATGTATTAGGGGGCTCCACTGTTTGATATGTCTGGTCAAGCATGTGGTTCCCAAGCGGCTGATGTTTTGGCCACGCGAGATACGCTTGAGACATATGTTGCAAATAGCAGAGGTGCGATCTGATGCTCTCGTCTCAAAAAAGGCCCACACCAAAGAACTTTTGGAATAACGCGCAGAGGCAGCGCCCTGCACAGGCGGAGCTCTGCGGTGTGATTCAGTCGGTGTGCTGCCCTTAAGCTGGCCCCCGGAGGGCATTCTGCCTCATTGGAGATGTGCCTCCTCCTCCTCTCTCCTATCAAGCACCCACGTGGAGTCAGTGACCTCATCATCCCCTCCCTCTTCATCACTGGAGCAAACCTGGCAGTACGCTGCAGCTGGTGGAACATGACTGCCAGATTGCTGTCCTTCTTGAGCATCCCCTCTCTCTGGGCTCACGCTACTGCCTTCCTCTAGCTGGGTATCATCATCAGAGCCTTCAAAACGCTGGGCATCCTCCTGGAGCATGTACCCAACACTGTGGTCAAACAGTTCGGGGGACTCCTCATGGACATGGTGGGTCTAGGGAAGGAGTTACTGATGCCCTTGAGACGAGAGAAGAGGACGCGTTGGCAGCTGCTTTGCCAGTACCCTTAGCCTGGGTGAGGGTGGATGAGGAGGATGAGGAGAGCTTGGTCATCCACTCTACCAAGTCTTCGGCATGTTGCGGCTTAACACGTCCAGCTGCCGAAAATAAGGACAAGCGTGTCCCATGGCCACGTGCTGATGATGATGCTCCGCGTCCATGACCAGCACTGTTGCCTCTAGACACAGAGCCTGCTTGCCCTCTGTCATTGCCTCGTGACTGTCTGCCTCTCCTTGTTGGCCTTCCAGACATACTAATGGCCTGCAGGGAGATGAGAACACCAGCAATTGTGGGTAGCTTCAGGTGTATACTGTGCAGGGGGCACAATACACCCACTTTAACTGCCTGTGGTATAGCAACAGAACAACTACAGCAATTGGGGGTAGCTTCAGGTGTATACTGTATTGGGAGCACAATACACCCACTTTAACTGCCTGTGGTATAGCGACAAAACAACTACAGCAATTGGGGGTAGCTTCAGGTGTATACTGTAAAGGGGGCACAATACACCCACTGTAACTGCCTGTGGTATAGCAACAGAACAACTCCAGCAATTGGGGGTAGCTTCAGGTGTATACTGTATTGGGGCCACAATACACCCACTGTATCTGCCTGTGGTATAGCAACAGAACAACTACAGCAATTGGGGGTAGCTTCAGGTGTATACTGTGCAGGGGGCACAATACACCCACTTTAACTGCCTGTGGTATAGCAACAGAACAACTACAGCAATTGGGGGTAGTTTCAGGTGTATACTGTGCAGGAGGCACAATACACCCACTGTAACTGTGCTAGGTTCAATCAGAATCCTTCTCTCTACGAACGCCGCAACACACTACACAAGGCCGCCGTGCAGGCGGCCTTATATAGTGTGGGGCGTGTACTAAACCCCCTGAGCTATAATTGGCCACAGGCATACTGCCTGTGGCCAATTATGGCTCTCCTCGCTGCCGGCGCTGTGATTGGCCAATCATCAGCCAGCAATGCACTGCGATGTCGCAGTGCATTGTGGGCCATTCGCGCCACACGAATATGGAGCGAAAGGCCCACATGCGTTCAACTCAAACACCCAGCCCATCCCTAAAGACAACTTATGCTTTTATAATGAATTAATTCTGACGTGAGCAACAGTATGAAGTTCTTCACCCGGCCTATATCCCTCACCTAAAATCTAAAGAACTTCCAGACTGCTCTAAGTGCCCGCTAGAAAGTGAAAAAATAAATGTACAACTATTTTTTAAATTTAGGGTACTAACATCCACATGGCATCCCCATGTTGTTGATTCCACTGTTACTGTCTTTTTACAAGCGCTATTTTACCTTGGAAATGTGAGTGCATTTCTCTTATTTTCTTATTCAATTTTTACCCATTCCATACGGAATTACGCTATATGCCATCCTTCTTCTTTTTATATCCAAATGGTTGGGCTGTCTGCCCTTTAATATCCTACCTGCTGATATCCACTATCCTAAAACATCCCCTGGAGGTTGTATCTACACTCAGAACCTGAATTATCTCGGATACTCCATATAAGCTTGATTGACTCATTAGGTGTACACCTATTTGAGTTCAATCGATCCGGTAAGCGATTGATGATACTGGTGGTGGATTTTCTATCAATTTATCTGACATATTATTTTTGTTACACCTTTATGATCTAAAAGGATTGTCACTTATCCCACTGAAATATATATGTGGTTTCCTCTTCACATTAGGACCTTTGTGGTCCCCATACTTCACCTATGGACATTTGTCTTTAGTACCCTATATTTATAATAGTTGTACATTTATTTTTTCACTTACTAGCGCTGCACTTTTCTTTAACACAGCTACACTTTTGCCATTTGAATCACTGCTGTGCTGACTGCTATTTGTTTATATGTTTTGACAGCGCAGTATATGTTTGTATAGTTCACGCTATGTAGTATCTCAAAAGCCTTCACTTCTACACAGACTCTGGTCTTGTTCCCATTTTCTATCCTACTGGAATCAAGTGTAACTTTTTGCAGCGACAATTACCACACTTTGCCCCCACAACAAGATATTGCTTTTACTGTCATTTACTGATTTACTAATCATTGGATGCCTCCAAACAGGACCTACCTAGGTCTCAGTTCATAATCCTTCAACACAATAAGGCCTGGATTGCTATTTGCTACATGTTAGCCAGGAGGGTAATCCTCAAAAAGTGGTCTTCTTCTATCCCTCTTATCATCAAGGACTTAAAAGCCGACCTACTGAACCTCCTCAGGTTAGAGTAAATGAACTTGCTCTTCTCCAACTATCAAAAATCTCTTTGATTCCAGTACAAATGGGACCGTTGATTGACAAAGCGCTCTCTAAAGCAGAACAACAAGCCCTAAAGGATCTGACACATAACATAAAGCACCCTGAGATGTCCTAGTACCCTTCTAGATTTATACCAAGGCCATACTGCTGCCCACCCCCCTCCATCATCAGGTCTACTTTTTGTTTATTGGGGCCTCTAAACCTATGGACCATCTGGCCCCACCTAATACCCTCCAAACACTCTGGATAGTGCCGCAATGAGAGTCTTACCGGCGGGACACAATTATAATCTTTATAGGTCCCAATTATTACAGTTCTACCAGGTTTTTCATTTTGTAGCTCTGTTTGGCATGTTAGCTACGCACCTAGTTTACCTACCCAAACTCAGTGATAGCTCATTGTTTGTAATGTCGGCTTGGGTTCACTCTCCCCCTACCATCTTCTCCTTAGTAGACGACCTTATACGACTCCCCAAATGAGCTGCATATGACTTAAAAAACTGCTTAAAACTTGAAGCCATGCCTTAAAGTGTATCTATTCTTCATTTTTTTCTCCTTATTTTCATCTGTGATTTAGCCAGTGACAAACATATTGTCTTAAGCTGGCCAGGCATGGATCAAAATTCAGCCAGTTCAGCAGGAAATTTCGATCCATGAATGGACAGGCTAGTTGTTGCTATAGGCAGCGGTGCTAGTGAGTGTATTCTGATAGCGGGGAAGTCTGAGTATGTGGATAGGGGAATCTAGTAATTTTCTTTTGTTCAACCTGCTGGTTGAATGAAAGACAATGACTCATGTATGGCCAACCTTAGGGTTCATTTCTCCACTGTATCAATGGAGGAATAGTTTAGCCAGTCTTGGACAGCAACATCGTTAACCTTTATAGAAAGAAGTGTTAGATGGACTAGTGGATTCTGTAAAACTTGACAAATTAAAGGGTACCTCCAGCTAACACGTTTTAAGTAGCGAAAAAACGGGTGAACAAAATATCTGTGCTAATTCCAAAGGTATAATGTGATAGCAGCCAACACAGTTTGTTGATAAGCAAACTAAAAATATAAAATCCAGAGTGTAGCGCTAGAAGTATGTGTTGAGAAAAAAGATTGGAAAAAAATATCCAAAAGTGTGAAAGTCCATCTTTAAATCTGATCGATCAAGTAAATCAACGACAAAATTTAATAATATGAAAACAAAAGTTCCACCCAAGTTCAGTGCACAAAACGAAAAAAAGGTGAACAATCCAAAATCTTGTGATCTCGATCTGCTTACCAGAACCAAGTTGTAAATAAGCGATGTTGTCATAAGATGCCGGAAGTTGGTGAGACTTGATAAAAGCGATGAATGAAGACCGGATCCAGACTCCTCCAATAAGTTGTTAATGACAGGATTCACAGAACCAGATAGATGGAATATGCTAAAGGAATCTCCCACGGGGTAAAGGAAGGAAACAACCAATAGTGAAGCCCGCAAGATAAAATCAAAGTTTTATTTATATGTAGTCTACTTACATCAAAATAGAGACATCAGGGCATGTATAAAAGCGAACAGATCCGCGTACTTGCATCAGCCAGCCTGACATGTTTCATCCAATGGTGAATATCATCAGAGGCATTGCTGATGCTGCAAGCACGCTGGTATATATAATATGATCCTTAAGTCAAGCTGCCTTCTAACGTTTTAAGTAGCAACAGTTAGGGGGCGTGGCTACATGTCACATATCACTGATCATAGCTCCCGATCACAGGGAGCTATGATCAGTGACAGTGACACTAGGCAGAACAGGGAGATGCTTGTTTACATTCGCATCTCCCCGTTCTTCAGCTCCGTGAGACGATCACGGGTATCCCCGCGGACACCGAGTCCACAGGACCCGCGATCCTACTCACGGAGCTCGCAGCAGGGTTGCGCGTGTGCTGCCGGCAGCGCGCACACGACCACACAGCGACAAATTCAAAGGGATGTACCTGTACGCCCATTTGCCCAGCCATGCCATTCTGCCGACGTAAATGTACATGCGGTGATCGGCAAGTGGTTAAAAGAGAAATATAGCCAAGTCTGATGTGAGCTGATGCAAACCGGAAAACTAATTCTACAACACCATGGACTCCGCCCACCATCCTTGGACAGACCATCCCTCTAAGCTTAAAAGCCAAAAGTCTCGGAGTCACTTTCGATTCAGAAATGTCAATGGATGCACAAATAGGTTCAGTAGTCAGCGGATCCTACCATCTTCTACGCCTGCTACGTAGACTCATCCCCTTCATCCCAGAAAAGGACAAAGCCATAGTGGTAGGAACAATCATCAACTCTCGACTCGACTATGCAAACTCCCTCTACATAGGACTACCTAAATTCCAGATTGCACGCCTACAAGTCGTTCAAAACACAGCAGCAAGACTAGTCACAGGAAAAAAAACATGGGAATCCATCTCCCCATCCCTGAGGACCCTCCATTGGCTAACCGTAAAGGATAGGATCACATTCAAGATCCTCTGCCTGACCCACAAATGCACACAAGGAGATGCTCCTCTATACTTATGCGAAAAAATACAACACTACACTCCCAATCGCAACCTCCGATCTAACGACCAAAATCTCCTCCTCGTCCCCAAGTCCCGGTACAAATCAAGGGGAGAACGAAGATTTGCAGTCCAAGGACCACGGCTATGGAACGCTCTACCTACGAACATCCGCTTAGAAAAAGACCATCGGACCTTCAGGAAAAAACTTAAGACCCACCTCTTCTAAGAAGAAATCAACCCAGTTCGGATCAAGCGCCTCAAGGCGATTCAGTTCGCAGTTGCAGCGCTATACAAATCTTTCATTCATTCATTCATTCATTCATGTCACAGAGCCTATCCAGGCTTTAAAAAGATCCTGACCATATGGATGGGATCTGCTCAGATGCCTTGACCGGCAGCTGGCTCAGGCTCTCAGCGAGACGCTGAGAGCCAGCCATTCCTGCCCCAACAAAGCCCAGCGCTCCAGTGAGTGCTGGAGGGGCAGAACAGGGAGACTGTGACTGACAGTGGTGGGGGAAAATAAGCGATCAGCTGTCTTTGATCACACAGTTCTCAGTCTTAAGCCCCATACACACGGTCGGATTTTCCGATGGATTCTGTCCTATCAGACAATGTTGTCGGAAATTCCGACCGTGTGTAGGCACCATCGGACAGTTTCCATCGGATTGTCTGACGGACAAAGTCCTATCTCCTGCTGGATAGATTTTTTGACAACAAAGTCCGATCACACCAAATCCGATCATGTGTAGCGAATTCCGACGGACAAAGTGCTACGCATGCTCAGATCACATTACAAGACCAAAGCTATTGGCTACTAGCCTCTACGTAGTCCCGTCGTAGGCAACAAACGTCACCACGTTCAGAATGATCGGATTTTCCGACAACTTTGTCCAACCGTGTGTACGCAAAACCAACATCGGACAAAGTACGACGGACATGATCCGACGGACCTGGTCCTCGGATAATCTGCGTGTGTGTGTATGGGGCTTTAGAAGCATTGGGAGCCAAATACAGCATTGGACCGATGCTGCATTCACCTAGGCGAGTATCGTTTTTTTCCTGAAACACATACTTCTCTTTTAAATCTCTTAAATCATACTACAAACGATGAATGGTCAGTTAAGTGATACAATTCTGAGCAACTTTGAGAGCACAGAAGTACAAGTGATATAAAAACATTCCTTACTCCAAATCTGTCAGTTGTGTTGAACTTATGAGTAATATTTACATATTAAAGACTGGTGGATCCATTATATTTGTTTTTTATTTGATTTGGCTTTTATGTTATGTTGACATATTCTCTATAGCAACAAGATTTCTTCAACCACATAACAATACATTATAATCTTGGCTAAAGTATACTGATTTCAGCTTTGAGCTGAAAATTTTGCGGTCACAAAAGTAATTTGTATAATGAAGAATAATATTCTTATATGAGTCTTAACCAATTCTGTCATTGTTATTTCCAAAGTGGCTGTGTTGTGGAAGAATTATGTGTGAATTGACGTAGAGCCCTTTGGTTATTCATATCCAACTACAAATATATTACAAATCCTCAACATGTTTCTGGGCTACAATGGTTCACTACTATCTGCACATATGCATAGCATGTAAAATTGCCTCTTCCTCTGAGAGGCTGGATAGAAAATGTGGGGTGTCAGACATACTACACAGCAATAGTTATGTTAAAGTATAACTAAAGGCAAAACTTTTTTTTCGTTTTTGAATGGAGAGGGATCACAACACCTGTCAGTTTTTATTGCTGTCTGTGTTTCCGTTAAGGCGATTCACCCTCTCTATTTGTCCTGTTTATCATTCATTGAAAGTGAAAGGAAAAGAAAATCCCAAATTTTGGGTTAACCCCAGAAAAGTAATAGTGGGTCTATCTTCCAATGGGGACACTGGTTCCGGTGACTTGGGGGTCCCCAGGGAATTCCCTTAAAGTGGTTGAGAAGCCACTTGTTTAGGAACATACAATCCCCTCTGTTTAATAACAACATGTGCCCCAGTGTTGGGGTATTATAACGACTTCTACCTTATTTTGCAGTGCCTCCCGGTGCTCACGTGACTGCTCACCTCTCTCCCGGCAGACAACTACAGCAGGAGGGGCCGGGAACTCCTGCTAACATCAGCCAGGGAGGAGGGGAGGAGAAGAGGAGAGAGGCGAGCAGTCACGTGAGTGCCAAGAGATCTCTCTAGAGAAAGATGGTCCACTGAGAGACTTGTGACTTAGCCTACTGGGATAAAGTCCAGGCATCCCAAAGCATATGAGATGCCCTTTCTTATATCTCCCGTGGAGGGAAAAGGGAAGGGAAGCATCCATGTATCACTATAGGTTACATCCTTCCTGGCTGCCGGTTAGCTCTTTCCATAGTCCTATGGACCTCCTGCAACAATATTGACTGGCAGGGAGAATGCCAGGCAACAATAAAGGTCTACTGTATGTATCTCCAACTTTTAGACAGTAATACCTACTAGGGCCAGGATCCTGTTCATTAGAAATATTAGCTCATAGGACCCTGCACCAGGGATCCCATATCCCTGAAATGCTCTGAAATGTCCCAGGGGAAGTTTCCTTAATCGAGAAATAATGCAATGTTTAGATGTGTGTATATCTTTTATTAGGCTTTACAAAATCGTTCTTTCTGTATGAGTTCAGATTTTTCATGATTCGGTGACAGGTAAACAACAGCTAGCATAACAGGACATAGAATGTAATATAAGTCAATGCATGCCCTAACAGTCAAAGTGCTAATTGTCTTGAACCATTATAATGAAAAAAAAATTACCCCCCCCCCGCCCAAAAAAGGCAAAAAATAGAACAGTAAGCAAGTTACCGGTAATTATAAGAATACCATACATAGATCCCTTTCTGTAGATTTAAATGCCAAAAAAACCTGCCCAACTCTAATAGAATTTGGACTGTGTATCAGTTGTATAACATGTTATATCTACCATGGTGCAGTGCTGATCTACTCTATGGGGCTGATTTACTAAAATGAATGCGCTGCGCCGGTTCATACCATAATTGGTGCGCCAGAAAAATTATTAAGTGAGCGTATTAACCGGCGCACACATAAGCGCAACACATAATATACCGGCGCACTGCGATAATAGTATGCCATTGATAATAGCGCCCTCCGTTATCATTAACAGTCCATTCACACAGGGGCAACACGACTTCCAGCGCGGCTTGGGGCGACTTACAACACAACTTGGGGTGACTTTACAACACGACTTGGGGCGACTTACAACACGACTTGGGGCGACTTACCAACACGACTTTAGGTCGCTCCCAGACCAGGCGACTTTAATTTAAAAAAAATCTTAGTAAATGTCAAGCCACGTAGGTTCATTTGCAAAAGTTGAACAGGCGCACCTCTCAACTTGACTTTTTTTTTTTTTTTTTTGCGCTGGTTCACTATGTTTTTTTTAAGGCTATTTGCACACAGGTCATGTTAGCATTAAGAAAAAAAAATGAAGAAAAAAAAATGCGTGGGGGTCCCCTGAAATTCCATACAGGCCCTTCAGGTCTGGTATGGATATTAAGGGGAACCCCGCGCCAAAAAAAAATGGTGTGGGGTCCCCCTCAAAATCCATACCAGGCCCTTCAGGTGCCTGTGCGGTGTTCCCCTTAAAATCAATGCCAGACCTAAAGGGACTGGTATGGATTTTGAGGGGGACCCCCAGGCCATTTTTTTTTTGGCGCTGGGTTGCCCTTAATATCCATGCCAGACCTGAAGGGCCTGGTATGGAATTTCGGGGGACCCCCACGCATTTTTTTTTCTTCATTTTTTTTTCTTAATGCTAACATGACCTGTGTGCAAATAGCCTTAAAAACCCCATAGTGAACCAGCGCAAAAAAAAAAAAGTCAAGTTGAGAGGTGCGCCTGTTCAACTTTTGCAAATGAACCTACGTGGCTTGACATTTACTAAGATTTTGCCGGCGCAGTGAACCAGAGCACTTGAACGGGCGCAAATGCCGCGTGCGCATGCGCAGTATATAAATTGACCTTGCGCAGTTCCAAGTGTATTTGCAGGCGCAGCAAGCTTGTTTAGAGAAAGTTAATTTTCCATTCTATTTTGGGCATATTTGTTACTTGAACAGTCCTATCTATACTTCCTCACATCACCCACATCACCCCCATAATATTGCCACTTCCAGCTTCTTTTAATTCTGAGTTGAAGAATGCTTGCGCCAGGACTAAAGCGGCACACAGATCGCGGCTGCCCGTGCGCCGGAAAGATAATAGTAAATGGGGAATTGCGCTGTGTTACAGGCACAAATGCTTTGTGAATACGAAAACGGCCGTTGCGCGTCGGCGTGCGCCGCAACTCATGGCGCAAATGCTTTGTAAATCAGCCCCTATGTGTCTCCTTCTTTAATTATAACTGTTTTGTCTTTAATAGCTTCTAATATACTGTATGGCTCCAATACATCTGGATCACAAAACTACCAAATGTGGCTAAAGGAAACAACTTCCCACATCCCCTGCAGCATGTGTATGGAAAATGTGGGCATGTTTGGTGTATGTACACTGGTACACTATCACAGATCTAAATGAATCTTGAACAATTCAAAATAATTTGAATATAATTTTAAGTATTAACAGTTCACAGAGCCATGCTGATAGGAGGAGAGCGCAGCGTGACAGAGATATTAACTCATCACTGTGCTTCTTCTCCTTTCACTGTCCAGTCGTGGGGTGGGGGAGGGGAACCTATAAGTACAAATGAAAGAAAAGTCACCCCTGCTACCCAGGACTGTGCTGTGGGGAAGAGCTGTGTAACTCTTTGGCTCCATTCACACTTGACAGTTGTTTGCAATTTTGGGCAGGCCATCAATGTCACTGATAGGGATGAGCCGAACATCCCCCCGTTCGGCTCGCACCAGAACCCGTGAATGGACCTAAAGTCTGTGCGAGCTTAGAACCCTATTAGTTTTAATGGATGCGAACGCTCGAAATTAAAAGTGCTAATTTTAAAGGCTAATATGCATGTTAATGTCATAAAAAGTGTTTGGGGACCTGGGTCCTGCCCCAGGGGACATGTATCAATGCAAATTTTTTTTTTTTTTAAAAATGGCCGTTTTTTCAGGAGCAGTGATTTTAATAATGCTTAAATTGAAACAATAAAAGTGTAATTTTCCAATTTTCCAATTCCTTTCCTTTTCCAATTTTGTACCTGGGAGGTGTCTATAGTATGCATGTAAAGGGGCGCATGTTTCCCGTGTTTAGGACTGTCTCTGCAAAAAGTGTAATTTTTGCAAGTAAAAAAGCTATTTAAAATCACTCGCGGCTAATGTGTATTGACGACTCCCGTAATACAGAGAACAGTCATTCATTGAAACTGAAAGTCATTCATAAAAAAAAAGTCATTGATAAAAAATAAAAAAAATGAAAAAAAAAAAAAAAAGCGTGGGGGTCCCCCCAAATTCAATAACCAGGCCCTTCAGGTCTGGGATGGATATTAAGGGGAACCCCAGCCAAAAAAAAAAAAAAAAATGGCGTAGGGTCCCCCTCAAAATCCATACCAGACCCTTGAGGTCTGGGATGGATTTTAAGGGGAACCCTAGCCAAAAAAAATGGCGTGGGGTCCCCCTCAAAATCCATACCAGACCCTTATCCGAGCACGCAACCTGGCAGGCTGCAGGAAAAGAGGGGGGGACGAGAGTTACCCCCCCTCCTGCCTGAACCGTACCAGGCCACATGCCCTCAACATTGGGAGGATGCTTTGGGGTCCCCCCCAAAGCACCTTGTCCCCATGTTGATGAGGACAAGGGCCCTCTTCCCCACAACCCTGGCCATTGGTTGTGGGGGTCTGCGGGCGGGGGGCTTATCGGAATCTGGAAGCCCCCTTTAACAAGGGGACCCTCAAATCCGCCCCCCCCCCTGTGTGAAATGGTAAGGGGGTACAAAAGTACCCCTACCATTTCACCAAAAAAGTGTCAAAAATTGTAAAAATGACAGGAGACGGTCTTTGACAATTCCTTTATTAAAATCTTCTTTCTTCTTTCTTCATCCTTCGGTTTCTTATCTTCTCCTTCCGTCATCTTCTTCCATCTTCTTCCATCTTCTTCTTCCTCCGATCCGCTTCTTCTTGCGCTGGTCTTCTCGTCCTTCTCGTCCGGCATCTTCTTCCATCGGCGTCGGTGTCGGTGTCTCTTCTTGGGCCGCTCCTCGCAATGGGAGGCTCCCGCTGTGTGAGGCTCCGCTCCGTCTGACAGGTCTTTTATAACGGAGGGCACCTGGTGACCCCCCCCCCTCTGACGTCATGGGGAAAGCCATAGGGAATTCCCCATGACGTCCCTGTGCGTCAGAGGGGGCGGGGTCACCAGGTGCCCTCCATTATAAAAGACCTGTCAGACGGAGCGGAGCCTCACACAGCGGGAGCCTCCCATTGCGCGGAGCGGCCCAAGAAGAGACACCGACACCGACGCCGACGGAAGAAGATGCCGGACGAGAAGGACGAGAAGACCAGCGCAAGAAGAAGCGGATCGGAGGAAGAAGAAGATGGAAGAAGATGGAAGAAGATGACGGAAGGAGAAGATGAAGAAACTGAAGGATGAAGAAAGAAGAAAGAAGATTTTAATAAAGGAATTGTCAAAGACCGTCTCCTGTCATTTTTACAATTTTTGACACTTTTTTGGTGAAATGGTAGGGGTACTTTTGTACCCCCTTACCATTTCACACAGGGGGGGGCGGGATCTGGGGGTCCCCTTGTTAAAGGGGGCTTCCAGATTCCGATAAGCCCCCCGCCCGCAGACCCCCACAACCACACGGCACGGTTGTGGGGATGAGGCCCTTGTCCTCATCAACATGGGGACAAGGTGCTTTGGGGGGGACCCCAAAGCATCCTCCCAATGTTGAGGGCATGTGGCCTGGTACGGTTCAGGCGGGAGGGGGGCCGCTCTCGTCCCCCCCTCTTTTCCTGCGGCCTGCCAGGTTGCGTGCTCGGATAAGGGTCTGGTATGGATTTTGAGGGGGACCCCACGCCATTTTTTTTGGGCTAGGGTTCCCCTTAATATCCCAGACCTGAAGGGCCTGGTTATTGAATTTGGGGGGACCCCCACGCTTTTTTTTTTTTTTTTTTTATTAATGAATGACAGTTCTCTGTGTTACAGGAGCCATCAATTCATTAGCCGCGAGTGCTTTTAAATAGCTTTTTTCCTGCAAAAATGACACTTTTTGCAGGGAAAGTTCTAAGCACAGGAAACCTGCCCCCCTTCACAGGCCACCTATAGACACCCCCCAGATGTGATACTGCAATGCTGTTCTAACAGCACGCACACACAAATCCCCAGAAATAGAGCATATCTTGTCAGCAGTCAGCAACACACTGACACGCTGACACTGTGACTGAAACATAATATGCGAGGCCGCCGCCGCCGCGGCCTCTTATACCGTGGGGCGTGTACTAAAGCCCCTGAGCTATAATTGGCTACAGGCATCCTGCCTGTAGCCAATTATGGCTCTCCTCGCTGCCGGCGCTGTGATTGGCCAAGCATGCGGGGTCACAGTGCATGCTTGGCCAATCATCAGCCAGCATTGCACTGCGACTAGCGCAATGCATTGCGGGCCGCTCGCATCACACGAATTTGATGCGAGCGGCCCCAATAGTTCTGGGCTCGCCGAGCGAGCGAACGCCCGGTGCTCGATTCGAACATGGGTTTGAATCGAACACCGGGCCCATCCCTAGTCACTGAGCTATCATATGCATGAGAAACCCACAAAAAATGCCTGACATGATTTAAAAATCATCCCACACCAAAATATATGGTACTACATTTGCGTGCATTAGCGAGGCTAATGGCTAAGAATGAATGGCACTGCCACACATCTGCAATAGGGCAGCACATTTTTTTCAGTGTTGAAAAGCACACAATTTTGCACGTTTTCCCGAAATGCCCAGGTGTGAATGAAACCTTATGGCTGGATGATTAGAAATAAAAATGATTTAGTAAGTAAAACAGACATCCTATTTGTAACTATTATGCGTATTTACCCGTTTGCCTTGAGTTCAGCCTATAAAAAAAACAGCACCAAGAGAAGTACATAGACTACCATTGCTGAATTTCTGCTAGCTTTCTGGATCTTCTACCATTTTCATTGACCAGGACAAGTATGCAAGTTGAAGTGAAGCCAGGTTCATTCACCTGACTTTACTTGAAGGTAGCCCGTAATGTCACCCTCAATACTCCTCCTTTAATATTCTCTATGAAATGTCTGCATCTGTCCCCTGCCACTGGTGTATGCTGACTAAACAGAAGAGGTGGTATGTATCAATGTAAGGAGGTAGGAATAAAATAAATGTGTTGTCTTTGCATCTAGGGAGATGAGTTAAAAAAAGAAAAGAAAAGAACACTTTTCTTTTCCTGCAGGGTGTAGCCTTTGCACATTAAAGTAATACCTGTATTTCCAGTATTATTTATTTTTCATTCTTTCCACATGCATTATTTAAAAGATAAGATGAAAGGGATACCTGCCGCTTAGTCTTCTAGATTTATAATATAACAGCATAAGCTTTTTCTTTTTTTTTTTATGAAATTCAATCGGTTAATAGGCATGAAAAATACAATTTTAAACTGTTACAAATTAATTTGAGTTCATAAAATCCCAAACTACCTTTCCAGAATCTGGCTGTTCATCTTTTCACTGTGGGATTAATAAAGTCAATCTTTTTGTGTGATATTGTTCAAATACCCAGTTCCCAAGATGCTGAAAGCAGACAATTAGAAGTGTGTCCCAATAGGTGTTTTATTGTTGTATCTAACGCAGATCCAGTAGCACTCATTGTTACAGATTATACCTGCATATTGTCTTTCAGGGTGTTTTCATTATTTAGGTCTAATTATTTACCTATAAAAACTAGCTTTCTACATTGTGTGCATAGTAGTGAGCTGGTAAAAAGTGGTCTAGAAGGTCACTGTTCATTGTTGAATGTGCATCACTTTTCCAATGAACCTTGCCCTAATAAGGAAGTATTATACTTTCCTATTGAGATAGCACCAAATTAGAGGTATTGGGGGTTATTTACTAAAGGCAAATCCACTGTGCACTTCCAAGTGCACTTGGAAGTGCACTTGGAAATGTAGTCGCTGTTGATCTGAGGGGGACATGCAAGGAAAATAAAAAAACAGCATTTTTGCTTGCATGCGATTGGATGATAAAATCAGCAGAGCTTCCACTCATTTCAGATCTTCCCCTCAGATCTATAGCGACTGCACTTCAAGTGCACTTGTAGTACAGAGTGGATTTGCCTTCAGTAAATCAACCCCAAAGTCCCTTGCTATTAGGTTTGAAACACCAGATAGGTAGGTAAAAGAAAAAAAGGGATGAGGTGCTGTATAACGTTGTGGATCCTCTCTGCCATTTTTACACAACCAGATAGGTAGGGCTTTTCACTCCATAACCCCTTCTAAGTTAAAGTGGTTGTATGCATTAAGATAAAAAGCATTCTGTGTGCAGCAGCCCCCCTCAGCCCCCCTAATACTTACCTGAGCTTCATCTAGATCCAGCAATGTTGCAGGAGTTTCTCGGCTGCCTGGGATTCCCCTCATCATTAGTTGAGACAGCAGCACGGCACCATTGGCTCCTGCTGCTGTCAATTGAAGTCAGTCAGCCAATGAAGAAAGAAAGGGGGTGGGGTGGGGTAGGGCCGCGGCTCCATGTCTGAATGGACACAGGGAGCTGTGGCTCGGTTCGGGTGCCCCCATAGCAAGCTGCTTGCTGCGGGGGCACTCAACCGGGGAGGGGGGGCAGAAGCACCGAAGAGGGACCAGAGAAGAGGAGGATCCGGGCTGCTCTGTGCAAAATTACTGCATAGAGCAGGTAAGTTATTATGTTATTTTTAACTAAAAAAAAAAAAAAAAGACTTTAGCATCACTTTAAAAGCAGGGTCCTCATTGAATACTGTTGTTTGGCTGCTGTGTTCATTTTGACATCAAATTTAGGTTTAATTTTAGTCATAGTCTTTTGACTAAAATGCCATTTTAGTTTCAGTCATATTTTAGCAATCTGAATTTTTTAGTTTTAGTTGTATTTTAGTTGACTAAAATATAATGGATTTAGATAAATTGTAATGCATTTAAGCATTTCTCTAGAATTTCCAAACTCATTATATACTCCATAGTATACTAGTTAGTTAGTATTATGCCGCGTACACACGTGCGGACTTTGTCCACCGGACCTAGTCCGGCGGATTGTCCGCTGGACCTAGTCCGGCGGGACTTCCCCACACACGGCCGGACTTCCGAGCGTGTGACTTGCCCACACACGCCCGGACTTCTCCGGCGGACAATCCGCAGGAAAAAGTCTGCGGGACTTTTGAAAATGAACGGACTTGCCCACACACGGAGCAGTCCGTTCATTTAGAACGTAACTTCAGGTTACGTAGCTAGCGTAGGCAGTAAATGCCGGCGCGCTAGCTCCGTCACCTGGCATGGATTTAAAGGGAATCCCCACGCCGAAAAACGGCGTGGGGGCCCCCCCCCAAATCCATGTCAGACCCACAGCCAGGCCGGCCAGGAAAGGGGGTGGGGACGAGCGAGCGCCCCCCCCCTCCTGAGCCGTACCAGGCCGCATGCCCTCAACATGGGGGGTGCCCTGGGGAAAGGGGGGCCGTGCGCCCCCCCCACCCCAAAGCACCTTGTCCCCATGTTGATGAGGACAAGGGCCTCTTCCCGACAACCCTGGCCGTTGGTTGTCGGGGTCTGCGGGCGGGGGCTTATCGGAATCTGGGAGCCCCCTTTAATAAGGGGGCCCTCAGATCCCGGCCCCCCACCCTATGTGAATGAGTATGGGGTACGATGTACCCCTACCCATTCACCTAAGGTGTAAAATGTAAAGTACAAAAACACACACACTTTTGAAAAAATATTTTATTGCACTGCTCCGGGGGTCTTCTTCTGTCTTGGGGGTCTTCTCGCCGGACTCCTCCGCTCTCTTCTGCTCTTTTACCTAGCTCTTTCATGAGCGGAGAAGTCCGGCTACCTTCTTCGTCGTCGCCGCCGTCATCTGGGGGTCTCGATCCGCCTTCGGGGGTCTTCCGGGGTCTCTTCTGTTCTTGCGGCGGTCATCGTCTTCCGCGCCTTCTTCTTCTTGTCCTTCTTCTTGTTCTTCTTGTTCTTCTTCCGATGTTGACACGTCGCTGTCTCTGCCCGGAATGCCAGAACCGCGCTGCGCTGGGACTTATATAGGGACAAGGGGACAGGGTCACATGCTCATGTCACATGGTGACCCCGCCCCCTTGCAATGTCACAGTCCCGGAGGATGCTGGGACTGTGACATCACAAGGGGGCGGGGTCACCATGTGACATGAGCATGTGACCCTGTCCCCTTGTCCCTATATAAGTGCCAGCACAGCGCGGCTCTGGCATTCCGGCCAGAGGGAGCGACGTGTCAACATCGGAAGAAGAACAAGAAGAAAAAGAAGAAGGACAAGAATAAGAAGGCGGCGCGGAAGACGACGACCGCCGCAAGAACAGAAGAGACCCCGGAAGACCCCCCCGAAGGCGGATCGAGACCCCCAGACGACGGCGGCGACGACGAAGAAGGTAGCCGGACTTCTCTGCTCGTGAAAGAGCTAGGTAAAAGAGCAGAAGAGAGCGGAGGAGTCCGGCGAGAAGACCCCCAAGACGGAAGAAGACCCCCGGAGCAGTGCAATAAAATATTTTTTCAAAAGTGTGTGTGTTTTTTGTACTTTACATTTTACACCTTAGGTGAATGAGTAGGGGTACATCGTACCCCTACTCATTCACATAGGGTGGGGGGCCGGGATCTGAGGGCCCCCTTATTAAAGGGGGCTCCCAGATTCGGATAAGCCCCCGCCCGCAGACCCCGACAACCAACGGCCAGGGTTGTCGGGAAGAGGCCCTTGTCCTCATCAACATGGGGACAAGGTGCTTTGGGGTGGGGGGGCCGCACGGCACCCCCTTTCCCCAGGGCACCCCCCATGTTGAGGGCATGCGGCCTGGTACGGCTCAGGAGGGGGGGGGCGCTCGTTCGTCCCCACCCCTTTCCTGGCCGGCCAGGCTGCGTGCTCGGATAAGGGTCTGACATGGATTTGGGGGGAACCCCCACGCCATTTTTTCGGCGTGGGGAGTCCCTTTAAATCCATGCCAGCTTACGGAGCTAGCGCGGCGGCATTTACTGCCTACGCTAGCTACGTAACCTGAAGTCACGTGCTAAATGAACGGACTTGCCGACGAGCGGCAAGTCCGTTCATTTCAAAAGTCCGGCGGACTAGCCTACTAACGGCGGGATTGTCCGCCGGACTGCCAAGTCCAGCGGATAATTTTAAAACCAAACTTAAAACTTTGGTCCGCCGGACTTTGGCGCCAAAAAGTCCGCCGGCGCCCACACACGAGGGGATTATCCGCTGGACTTGGGTTCAGAGGATAATCCCGCGGGATAGTCCCTTCGTGTGTACGCGGCCTTAGTATACTTTATACTAATGGTGTTGCCAACCATCAGTATTTTTACTGGCAGCCAGTAAAAAATGGGCACTTTTCTCCTGCCAGTAAATGCCAGTGACAGGAAAAGTTTGCCAGTAAAAAATATGGCTGTGACGCTTGGCCCAGGCCAAGACCATTTGAGTGCCTTCTACAGTGTGTTCAGGCAGCGCTGGCAGGGGGCAGGTCTGGTGGAATCAGTGCCTGAGCATTTCGTATGATGTCATGGTGCAAAGGAGCCGAGCTGAGCGACCGGAACCTTGTGTGAGCAAGGCAAGCTGGGAGTGGCACTGTCAGTGCTGTTTGTACTGGAGTGGACTGAAGGGACCCCCTGGCGTGGAGAATGACTGTCACTGTGACTCAGGAGGGGACGTGTCGTGTTGGTGAGGTGTCATCATCATCTGTGCTGCTGCACACTGCTGTCAGTGTCACAGTGAGAGTGTATGTGCCGCCTATTCTAATTTCTTGTCCTGTCCTTGAGCTACTTACTTACTAGTAAATTTATTGTGTTTAATATCGTAAATAAAATAAGAAATATTTTTTACATTAAATCACATTGCTAATTGCATATTGCACTTGTTTGTAGCCTAAATACTAAAATGTGCGCTTAAAACTGTAATTTTTGGAAAATGTTAGTAAAAACTTGGCTGTGCCAGTAAATTTTGGGTGTTGTGTCA
The DNA here is from genome assembly GCA_028564925.1 of Lithobates sylvaticus. Taxonomy (NCBI): domain Eukaryota; kingdom Metazoa; phylum Chordata; class Amphibia; order Anura; family Ranidae; genus Lithobates; species Lithobates sylvaticus. The sequence continues at coordinate 339,195,141 of CM053029.1, read as the reverse complement.
GTGAATTTAAATCTGGTAGGTTGGCAGCACTGGGGGGGGGGGGGGGGGGGGGGGGGGTCAGAGTGGGCTGATGCCCTGGGCGGTACAGTTCATTGCAGGAAAGGGGGGTCGCAGGTGAAGTGGGCTTCTAAAATCTTGTGTGTGTGACTGTACACACATTCCGCTTATAGCTGCAGCTGCAACAATGTGCACCCGGCACAAGCCAACATGCCAGCCCTTCACCGATACCGATTACCTATATTTTTTTTTAAATGTCTTGTGACAGTTTTTCTTTTACAGTTTTCTTTTTTTTTTTAAATATGACAGATCATGCGATCATGCCAAAAAACTGTCTTCTATTTAAGGATAGCAATCACATGAAGCCATTTATTATTACATAGTTTTTTGTATCCTTTTTAAATCATAATGATAACAGAAATCACCCAAATGGCCCTGATAAAAAGTTTACATACCCTGGAATGTTTGGCCTTGGTACAGACACAGAAGGTGGCACACACAGGTTCAAATGGCAATTAAAGGTTAAATTACCACATTTGTGGCTTTTTAAATCACAATTAGTGTCTGTGTATAAATAGTCAATGAGTTTGTTATCTCTCACATGGATGCACCAAGCAGGCTAGACACTGAGCCATGAGGAGGTAGAAAAGAACAGTCAAAAGACCTACGTAACAAGGTATTAAAACGTTACAAAGATGGAAAAGGATATAAAAAGATATCCTAAGCCTTGAATATGCCAGTCAGTACTGTTTAAGCACTTATTAAGAAGTGGAAAATTATTTAAAAAAAAAAGGAAAAAAAAAAACTGTGTCATTTTTTTACAATGCTTTCTTTTTTTGGGTGGCGGGGGGAGTGGACAGTCAGTGTCAGTGTTTTTTTTTTTTTATTATTTTTACAATTTTACTTTAAAATATTTTTTTATTACAATGTTAATGGAGGTTAATGGAGGTTAATTACATACCAATGGTATTTAATTTCTGTAATATAAAGCATGAGGTGGTTAATGTATTGCCATTGGTCATTGATGCATTAATGACCAGTGGCAGTTAATTAACCCCTTTGTGCTGCATTAGTGGCACCAGTGGCAGTGTTAATTAATGCAGCACAAATGGGTTAATTAACTGCCAATGGTCACTAAACTAATGCATCAATGACCAATGGCAATCCATTAACCCCCTCATGCTGTATATTACAAATTGAGTCAAACACCAGTGATAAAAACAAAGTCCCAATGTGATAAAAAAAGGTTCTTTTGTAACATCTGCACCATCCGCCACCTTCAATTTAGTGATCCTGTGACAGTCACCTCCATCATAGATAAAGTGCTTGTTTACCAGATTGCATGGACCTCCTATCACATGTAATCGCATTACGATCAAAACAAGCTGGCTGGCTAATCACAGCTACCCGTCCTTCCAGGATTTGAGAAGCGATGTGACGTCAGATGATGGAGCGACGTGCTGACGTCACTGTGCTTCTCGAATCCTGGAAGGAGGGACAGCTGCGATTAGCCAGCCAGCTTATATTGATGCGATTACATGTTTTTGCTGTAAGTGCAATATTTTATACCTTAAATAACTTGTTTTAAAGATTTTTACAGTATGGCGTGCAAGCCTTTTGTATTTTGGGGACCATCTGTGATATTGTTTCCTGGATGGTGGGTCTTTTTGCCAAGGGGTTCCTGGGATGGTTAAAGGCCCTGGCTGGGTTTAGAGCCACAAGTGTCACTGACCTTCCCTGATAGAAGGTCCGTGCAATCTGGTAAGCAAGCACTTTATCTATGGTGGAGGTGACCGTCACAGGATCACTCAATTGAAGGTGGCGGATAGTGCGGATGTTACAAAAGAAACTTTTTTTATCACATTGGGACTTGGTTTTTATCACTGGAGCTTGACTCAATATTAATTAGCGCAACACTGTTTATGAATTTATGATTTGGGACTGTGCTATATCTCACAGTTTGCAGCTGTTTTAGATGTTTGTGTTTATTTTAGAATAATTAGCACAGTTTTTTGCTTTATTTGATGCATATTACAAATACCATTGGTAATTAACCGCTTGCCAACCCATCAACAGTACATATAATGCTACGTGGTGGCAGCTAAAGGCATATGACACTGCCTGTTTCAGGGTTTCCAGCTCATGCTCCCACCCACCTACTCCTCTGTGATTTGACACAGCAGGAGACTGTCAGAAGATCCCACCATGGGACATGCTGATTGGATGTGTCAAATCACAGCCCAGAGCTCTGTGTTGACAATCAATACAGGGCTCTTTTCAGAAGGAATGATATTATTATTGTTATTTTCCCTGCAAAGCACTGACTCTTTGTTTACACCAAGGTGGGGGGGGGGGGGGCGCAGTTTTCCATTCTTCGCCCTGGGAACCAAATGACCTTGTCCTGGCACTAATCACCAATCTAATAACATGTAGTGTTGATGTTGAAGTAAATTGGAGTAAATTGGAGTAAGGGAATGCACAGGGCAGAGAACTATTTTGGGGAAGCTGTTATTTTACACAGTGCTACCTTACTGGGAGACAAAACCACATGGTTTGCAGAGCATTGCTCCAGAGCTCCCATGCAGCTTCCAGGCAGACAACCCCAATCCTAACCAGAAGCCATTTTAGTAAACTTGGTCAACACACACTTGGGTGGGGGTAAGCCACACCTCCTGACCTTTCACGACATGCCTTCTGATCGTTGCCCTTTGGGGAGGTCCCTAATCAAATCCCTAAGTCCTGCCCTTGTTCTTCAATGGAAAACCCTAACCCCTAACCCTATCCCCAAACCCAACCCCAACCTAACCCTAAGTCATAAAATTTTATTTTTGTTTAGTTTTGTTTTTTACTGAAAACATGCAGCTGAGAAAAAATGAACACTGTTTGGCTGGAGGTTTCTTATGAAGTAGAGAGCCTTTGTACCCTTATAATCTTTGTAGGATGACCATCTGGTCTGTGTGTGTAGGGAGAAAAGGGTAATCCAATAGTGAGCTAATGAGTTGGACCAGATCATCGCTTCAATTTTCAGAGAGATTGTGTTTGCTGGAGAAGTGAAACTTTGGCTTGGAACATCAGCCTTGTCCACTGCTACAGTTTTTAAGTACTGACATCTACTGTGTTACAGATTCAGTTCTATTGAGGATAGTTAAAGTGGATGTAAACCCAATGTCATCCTTTCTAAACTACTGCCATAGGGGTTATCTATAGGGATATGCATGCCTCCTGCATGTATCTTTACCTGTCAAATGTCTCCCCTCTGTCTGTTATGAGACCCAAAAAAATGCAGATTCTGTGGATGGGTCTGTTGTCTGGAGCTCGGTGGGTGGAGTCATGATGTCAGTAGACTCCCCGCCCACCTCTACACTCCCCTTGTCAATATGCATTTTCTCCTGTGTATTTTTTACACTGAACTGCTATGATCTCTAACATCAAGGGAAAAGACAGGAAAGTAACCACATGACTTCAGCATGCCCAATTATGCTGAGGTGTGGAACATCCAATCCTGGCAGAGCAGCAAAAGAAAGGAGTGGGAGGGAATTAAAAAATAATGCATGTCTCTTAGGCTAGTGCACGAGATATGTAAATCACCTGTCACTCACAGCAAGGGGGAGGATTTGACAAAGTTTTTCTCTGTTTGTCAAGATTTATCTCACTGAACAATAAAAGAGAATTGCTCAGAGCTGGATTAACTCTTTGTGGCAAGACTGGGCTCAAATGATAGGAAATCGTATACTCTACATTATGACATAGAATTTTTTTGGGTTTACATCCACTTTAATGCATGTTAGGACCATGTAAAAGAATGCTTACTACATTGTGTACTTAAAAGTGGGGTATGCCTGTAGTTAGAATTTAGTTATAGCAGTTAAAAAAAATCACAGTGTTTAATAAACAGTTTTAGCCGGTGATGCTGCTGGTGTTTTTTTCCAGTGCTGTAAAAAATAGACTGAATAGGTAATGGAACACCTATGAATAGATGGCCTTGAGGATGCTTATCCTGTATAATCAGATTCTAAAATTGACAAGATCTGCAACAACCTGGGTTAGTGAATAGTGTTAAAATAAATTACTTTATAATTGACTATTCATTCAATTGTTCATTTAGTTGACCTAAGATAAGGGTACAAAAATAGTTTTATTTTTATATGCAAGTTACAAAAATCTGGCTACCTATTAGTCACTATGTTTAATATGAATAATAAGCTGGTTGCTCTGGAAATAATCAAACATGATAAAGTTGCTATACTAGCCAGTGTAAGTCTGAGGGCAGAGTTGCCCCTCTCTCCACCTGCATTGGAACCTTTTTTTTTCAATTGTTTTGTTATCATTATTATCATATTCACATCTATTAGACAGGGGGTCTGCATCACTCCAAAACTATGGTAATAATCACATATGCTTGCTCAAAATCCACAAATTCTTTTTGACCCTCCTCATCCTCCTTCCCCTTCCTCTGGTGCAATAGGACCTCTAATGGCTCCCTAATAACATCATGGCAATGAGTTAGAGCCTGAAGTTGATCTACATATTTGACCTAGCATCAGTATTTTTATAATATTAAAATAATGCAGACAACATATTTAGAGTTGTCTCTATTAATTAATAATTAAATTTCCATAAATTGTCTTAGTATATTACATACCATATGTCTCTGAATAGCCGTTGGCTGCAAACACAAACGTAGTGACGTACTAGATGTACTACCAGTACTATGTACTAATGTACTAACGAAAAAGAGGAAGTTCAATTGTCAGGTGCCATCCTTTGTGCTCATTCTGATAATTTCTTGTTGGTAGAGGTTTGGTGAGTGTTGATTGCGCTTTTCATTTCGCACACTTAGTTTCGCACATTTGGTGTTTGTTTCTGAATGGCTGTTCATCAACCAGCCATGTTGAGGAATCGGAGGACATAACGTGTTATTTATTATTGGCCTTGGAGTTATTGCTTTGACCCAAGTCCAGTCCAGGAACAAGAGGAGGATATCTTGGACCAAAAATGTATTGCTTTATTAATCGTGACCAATTATGTCATATGCCTTTGCTGCGGGAGCTCCAGGAGAATAATCCAGATGATTTTCTGAATTATCTCCAGATGACAAACCCCTGCTTTCACCAACTCTTGGCATTATTGACCCTTTATATTAAGAAGCAGGCTATCTGGCGTTTGGACAACTCTCTGCTCTCTGACTCTGACACACTACATCGCCTCTCTAACCATATCTCTCAATACTTTGCTGACAATGCCACACCTGATGTAGACCCTGCCACCATATGGGCCGTGCATAAATGTGTTCTTAGAGGCCGCCTTATCTCCATGGCGGCGGCTCGAGCTAAACAACGGAAGGCCTACGTCGAGTCCCTGACCCAACGCATACGGATCCTTGAAACGACGCATAAGGCCTCGCGAGCGTCGGATACCTTGGCGGATCTAATCCAAACCAGAGCGGACCCCTAGAGGTGTTACATAAATCCCTGAGACGAAAATATGCCCTGACACAGAAGGTTTTCTATGAATTTAGTAACAAGTCTGGAAAGATGCTAGCTAGGGCACTACAAACTAGGAGGGCTGCCAACACCGTCCACCTGATAACTAACAAACAGGGTACCAACTTCACTAAGACGGAAGATATTGCCCAACAATTTGTGCAATACTTCACACGGCTCTACAACCTTCCTAACGCCCCTACTACTTCCTGCCGGGCGGACAGGACTGACTTAATTCACACATTTTTACTGCAACACTCCCCGACCCCCCTTTCCCCTGATGACGCTGCTGGTCTTGATTCACCAATTTCAGTGGAAGAGGCAACGCACGCTTTAAAGCAATTGAAACCCGGTAAATGCCCGGGCCCGGACGGTCTCACCACCTGTTATCTTAAATCCTTCAAAGACACCTTGTTACCCCATTTTATCAAAGCATTTAATAATCTCTCTTCTAACCCAACGACCACTAGAGACCTCTTGGAAGCTCACATTACCCTCATACCTAAACCTAACAAGGATGCCACACTGGTTTCCAACTATAGACCCATCTCCTTACTTAACGTTGATGTCAAACTGTACGCCAAGATTATAGCAAATCGCCTACAGCCCCTTCTTCCCAAGTAGATTGATCTAGACCAGGTGGGGTTCGTCTCTGGCAGAGAAGCCAGAGACAACACTATAAAAGCTCTCAACGTGCACCATTGGATGACTTCTACCTCCACTAAAGGTTTTTTTTTATCTTTGGACGCCGAGAAGGCGTTCGACAGGGTGGCCTGGGACTTTATGGAAGCTACATTGCGTAGTGTGGGCATACCACAATCTCTGCTTACTATGATCATGGCATTATATTCATCTCCTACTGCGAAAGTTAGAGTGAACGGCCACCTGTCGAACGCCTTCTCGGTCTCCAATGGCACACGTCAGGGGTGCCCACTTTCCCCCTTGTTATTCCTGCTTACATTGGAACCCTTTCTCCGTTAAATTAGGGCAAACCCGGATCTCGCTGGCATCTCTATTCAACGCAAAACATACAAAGTAGCAGCGTATGCCGACGATATCCTCCTATTTCTGTCCAACCCCTTGATCACCATCCCCAACCTCCTTAAGGAATTCTCCCTATTCAAAGACCTTTCCAACCTCCTGATCAATTTTAAGAAATCGCATGCCCTTAACGTGTCTCTTCCTCTGTCTTTGGTCGAACATTGCAAGTCCGTCTTCCCCTTTCTTTGGGAACCCAAAGCTATAACGTATCTAGGTATACGGTTACCCACCAATCTCACAGATCTATACTCCCTTAATTTCTTGCCCGCATTATCAGCAATCCAATCTGACCTTTCCAGATGGAACCGTGGTACGTTTTCATGGTTCGGAAGGATCGCTATTCTAAAAATGAACGTATTACCTAGACTCCTTTACCTGCTACAAACTATACCAATTAAACTCCCACCATCCTTTCACCTCTCCTTCAAACGCATGTGCAGAACCTTCATATGGGCTACCAAATCCCCCAGACTTAATTGGAATAGATTGACACTTCCCAAACTGAAAGGCGGCGTGGGTCTACCAGACCTACAGAGATACCAATGGGCCTGCCACTTGACCAGGCTGGTCGACTGGCACATACATGGTTCTTGCAAGGATTGGGTCCGTCTAGAACAATCCTTCACTGACACCCCCATACAGCACTTTCCGTGGTTGCACACCTCACATGTCCCCAAAAGTTTACTTCTTCATCGGCTGATTGGAGCCACTCTTCTATACTCCCGCCTAGCAAACAACAACTCAAAAATTCTGCACGCCCCGGGACCCATGACCCCGATGTCTAACAACCCTGCCTTTTCCGCTAATCTCACTCGTACTGGTTCTACACGCATAGACTCCAATGTCTCTCCTAGAGCCCAACACTTCTTTACAAATGGAGAGATTTCATCATTCGATTCTCTAACCCAATCTCTTCCGGACTTTCACATTCCTTTTTTTACCTACTTACAGCTTAGACATTTCTTCTTGACTGGTAAACCCACTATACCCTGGCATCATGACTACACCCTTTGAAACCCTTTGTCTCCAACAGGAACCACAAAGACACGTCATTTCCACGACATACTCCCTTCTTTTCTCTACCACGACATTAAATCTGATACTTTAATTAGACGATGGGAATCAGACCTCCAGTTGGACCTTACACCCCAGGACTGGGAAAAGATCTATACACACATACACAAAGGATCTCTCAATGTCTCTGTACAGGAGAATCGCTACAAATTGTTTACCAAATGGTATAGAACGCCTCAGCTCCTTCATAAAATTCATCCGACGATTACCCCGCTCTGTTGGCGTTGCAATACTCACCCCGGCTCCCTTTTACATATCTGGTGGGAATGCCCACGCATTCGCTCTTTCTGGATGGAAATACAATCCCTCATCTCCAGCATTACCACCTATGATATTCCGCTCACCCCGGCTCGATTCCTCCTACACCACACCCCTTCCTCTATTGGTACTTACAAACACTCCCTCACAATCCATCTCCTGAATGCTGCTAATCAGTGCATCCCGGTCCATTGGAAGAGTCCCTTACCCCCCACTGTCGCCGAATGGACCCGCAGGGTCGATAAAGTGGAAGAAATGGAAAGCCTCATACACCAGGCCAAAGATACCGTCACGCGCCATGAACATACCTGGGCTTGCTGGAAACACTTTAGATCGGCCCCACAACCCACTCTGACTCCTCCTGCTGCTCACCCCCCTTGAAGTCATGCCGCACTTTGCCTATCGTGCAACTCTCATCCACTATAGAGAACACCCTACACGTCCTATTCCTCAGGTGCTTGTATATCCTTCCCCACTCACAGCAAGTTCCCTTCTTCGGGGTGAGTGGGGTCGGATCACCCTCGCACACACCCTTGTCTATGTGTCCATGCTTCTCATCACACTCATACTCTCCGCCATTCTGATCCTTGCTATGCTTCCATGATACTGTTACCTGTCAGGGAGATTTTGTACCTCTCCTCTTACATGATTACCAGATTGACTTACGTTATATTGTTCATGATGAGTATCGTACTCAGGTTATCATCTCTTGATGTATTCATATGATTCTCATTCATATCGTCTTGCTATTCCTTGCTATTGTTGTTTAGCGTATGTTTTTATGCTGATTTTGCTTGTACTGTACTGAAAACTTTAATAAAATCTTTAAAAAAAAAAAAAAGAAGCAGGACACATGCATGAGGCTTTAATTTATTTTTTGGTTGAATAATGATTTGATTTTTTATATTTTCTATATTTTTGGATGCATAGAATGCACTTTGTGGTTACGTTCTATTGGCAGATAGCATGTCTAATTGTATTTGTTTTCTTTTTTTAATGCACAGTGTTTTACTTCAAATGACAGTTTGGGAGTAGGCAGTTACATTTTAAAAAATACAATGTAATATTAACAAGGGACACCAACATAGTTGTATCTTTGATCTTAAAAAATACAGGATAATGGTGTTGTGGTAACTTGCACCAAAAAAATAAAAATAACAAGCATAATAATATTATTCTTGATATCACTAGAAAAAAAAAAAGCCTTTGAAAATGTGTTTGCAAAAACTCCATTAGTATCACCAGCAAAGCAGCTTCATTATTATCCCATTAAAGAAAAAGAAAATGTGCGCTGCATTTCGAGATAATTTACCATGTCACAAATGTTAATTCTGCATTACGAATGCTAGTTTACAAGACTGACCGCTTCTGGCTCGTCTTTGCTTCCAAGCATGCATGTTTGTACTTTGGACTTTTTTCCGACAGACTTGGGTACACACGCTCGGAAAATCCGACATCAGACATTTGTCCACGGAAAATTTTAAAGCCTGCCATCCAATTTGTCCGCTGGAGCATACAACCGTTTGAATTTTGCGCCAACAGCCTGTCAACACACAATTTCCGTCGGAAAATTTGATTGTGTGCGGCTTAAGACAGGACATCTCAAATCTGCCTGAGGGAGGAAAGGCACTTTTACTTGTTTAAGGCCTGCACAGCATTTTAGCAGCACACAGTCTGTTATAATAGGAATTAACTCTGTCATACACAAGAGTATTTCCATCCCTCCCCAGATATTCCTTAGATTTTTTTAACCACTAAAGAATGTGCAAGTATTATTTGTGATTTTATCCAAAGTGCATTGATGATGTTTAATCTGTTGTTGCTAATCACCCTGGCCAGTTTTAGGAAATGACAGCAAACCAGAGAACCAGAAATACATTTCTATATGTATTTGAGTCTGGAACCTGCCACCATTCAGCCTATCACATCCATTAGGTACAAACATGCATCCCAGTGCTACAATTCATTCTGTGATAAGGAGAGACAGTAATCTGTCAAAACTACTACTGTGAATAGGACAGGGAGAATAAGCCTCTGATCTCAGAGTCTTATTTCTTCTGCTTCATGTTGTTGTTGTTGGGATATCCTATTTCATTATTGCTAGTTTCTAAGTTGACGTGATAGTCCAAAAAAACACAAGTACTGTCCTAGGTGCAGTTGCTTTCATACATCCCATCAAACCCTACTCCAGTATTCACTTGGGCACACTAACATCTTCTTACGGAATGCTACTTAACTATCTAGTCCTGAACCTACTACTGCTTGATAATACTTACCCATATTGTTTGTTTTTTTCGGAGTTCTACCTGCTGCCAACAGAGGTTACACAACTACTGATTAGCTACCTTGGCCCACCTGGGCATACTCTACTAATACATATTTTTTTGTCTTGAAATATATCTATATATGTCCATATTTATGTCTATGTTTGACTCTCTTCTTCACACCCACCCTGTCTTTTTCTACTGATTGTCTTATCACTTTATCTTACTTCCTGTTAGTTTGAATCTATTACTGCAAGTTGTTTGGACTTCTCCCTCCTGTCTTGTGTGAATGTTTCTATTTGTTATTACTGCTATTAATACCCCCCTAATTAGAGCTGTTCCTAATATATGTTGGGTTGCAGTGTACTGCTACTAGTCACCACATCATTCCTTTACAGTTCTGTGAATAAGAGAACTACCATTAAATTATTGCTGTTGACAGCTTGAATTTCTTAATGAACTACAAAGGTGCTGGTGAATGCTCTAGTAGTTCATTTATTTTTCTACTATTCAGTGAATGACTGCCCATACGAGGTGTGGGTAGACAGCTACACTGACAATCTGACAATTTTTTTTAAAGGTGAACTTAGCTTTTAATAGTTCTGGTAGCTGTGGCTTGTCTGTACAAAGATCATGCAAGATCAAACTTTTTAAAAAAGGGTCTGATTTACTAAAGGAAAATAGAGTTTAGAGGTAAAGGAAGAGGGGGGTTTTAATGTTAAAATCCCCCACTTGGGGGCGTGTGGCTACCACGCGGCTGAATGGAAGCTTGCTAGCACAGCTCTGCTCCAGCAGGAGAGTAGATCACATCGAAGACAAAATGGGGGAGTTTGCAGCTTAACATAATACCCTGATTGATGCTCATAGCGATCAAGCTGACGAAATCGCATGGCTCAAAGCTAAGGTAGCGGACCTCGAAGACAGATCAAAGAGGAACAATATAAAAATTAGGGGAGTCCCTGAAGTTATCCTCCCTGCACAACTCCAACAATACGCCCAGGACCTGATGAAAGTGTTCCTGTCCTCCTTACCTGAATCTGAGATCCAAGTCGATCGCATACACAGATTGCCAAAACCATCACATCTCCCTGATAATATACCCTGCTACGTTTGATGAGAGTCCATTTCTATCAAACTAAAGAGCAACTTATGTCTGCCTTTCGTAAACACCAACATCCTCCTGAGGAATATGCACATATCCAACTCTTTGCAGACCTCTCACAATTCACAATGCAGAAACACAAATCCCTCCTTCCTGTGACTAAAGCCCTACGCAATCACAACATCCCATACCGATGGGGATACCCTGTGAAGCTGACGTCACTCACGAGGACAATACCACTGTAGTTACTTATGTGGAAGACGGTCTTGCACTCCTACGCTCCCTAGACATCCTCCCTGCTCAATCAACTGAGGGATCCTCCCCCTCAACAACTGAGCATCTCCAGCAGGAGTGACAAACGGTGTTGAGAAAGAAAAAAAACAAGAAACGCAACTCATAAACAAATAGTTCTAAAACAAGTTCCTGACGCACTGAGGAGCACTCAGTGCGCATTTTTCCCCTCCGAAGTTATGGTCAGATGTTCTGCCCTCAGGTTCATGCTTGAATCCACCTTTTTACTGAACCATTTCTTGTTTTTTTGTTTTATTTGCTTTTTTCCCTTTACCCTCTTTTTGCTGGTCTGCTCTGTACAATCAAAATCCTGCCATGACCAGGAAGGAAGAACTACTGCAATCAACATTATGGAGACCCCTCCCAAAAGACCTCATCAGACTCTGCCTAAGGTACTGTCAATATCTACATCAACCGCACACCCATGGCTCTTAACCACTTGCTGACCGCCCACTGTCAAATGACGGCGGGACGGTTCAGCTACTGTGGCGGGACGCCGTCATATGACGTCGTCTACAATTTGGCCACTGGGGGGCGCGCGCGCGCCGCGGGAGGCGCGCGCGCGCGCGCCCGCCGCGTAGCTGGGGCCTCGGTGCGCGTGCCCGGCGGTCGCGATGACCGCCAGGCACCCGCGATTGCCCGGTAATCGAGCAGGACGTGGATCGGTGTGTGTAAACACACAGATCCACGTCCTGTCAGAGGAGAGGAGACCGATGGTGTGTCCCTTGTACATAGGGACACCGATCGGTCTCCTCCCCCAGTCAGTCCCCTCCCCCCACAGTAAGAATCACCAATATAGGGAACATATTAACCCCTGCAGCGCCCCCTAGCGTTAACCCCTTCCCTGCCAGTCACATTTATACAGTAATCAATGCATTTTTATAGCACGGATCGCTGTATAAATGTGAATGGTCCTAAAAATGAGTCAAAAGTGTCCGAAGTGTCCGCCGCAATGTCGCAGTCACGATAAAAATCGCAAATCGCCGCCATTACTAGTAAAAAAAAAAAATAATAATAAAAATGCTATAAATCTATCCCCTATTTTGTAGACGCTATAACTTTTGCGCAAACCAATCAATATACGCTTATTGCGATTTTTTTTTACCAAAAATATGTAGAAGAATACGTATCGGCCTAAACTGAGGAAAAAATTTGTTTAAAAAAAAAAAAAAAATTGGATATTTATTATAATAAATAGTAAAAAATATTATGTTTTTTCAAACTTGTCCCTCTTCTTTTGTTTATAGCGCAAGAAATAAAAACCGCAGAGGTGATCAAATACCACCAAAATAAAGCTCTATCTGTGGGGAAAAAATGATAAAAATTTTATTTGGGTACAGCGTTGCATGACCGCGCAATTGTCATTCAAAATGCGACAGCGCTGAAAGCTGAAAAATGGCTTGGTCAGTAAGGAGGTGTTCGTGGCTGGTAGGCAAGTAGTTAATATAGTCTCATTTAATGTTAACGGCCTCAACCACTCGGCCAAAAGAGCTTCTGTCTAGAAGGAAGCTCTCAAACTCCAAGCAGATATCCTCTGCATTCAAGAGACCCATTTCCTTGCTGACAATACACCCCAATCTTGCCACAAACAATTTCCACATATTTTCTTGGCCTCTGCTCCCACAAAACAGAAAGGAGTACTTATCGCCATTAAAGACTCTCTTGCCTTTACTCTGAAAGAAATACATACTCAACCTGCCGGTCGATACCTTATACTACTTGGCGAACTCAATAACAAACCCTTCACCATTGTGAACTTATACGCTCCTAATTCCCATCAAATTTGTTTTTTGAAAAGATTATATCGCAAAAAAACTACCATTCAAGGGGGATCTTTGGTGATATGTGGAGATCACAAATTGTCGCCAGACTACTCCATCAATACTACCTCCAAAGCTAAAGGCCCACCACCTACTCTTCAACCCTTCCTAAATTCAGAAGATATATATGATGTGTGGAGATGCCAACACGCAAATGAACGCGATTATACATACCACTCCTCTAGGCATAACTCGTTTTCTAGAATTGACCTAATACTTGTTAATAAACTTCTTTTACAGGCAGTGTCCTCCTCCACCATACATGACATCACGTGGTCTGACCACGCACCTGTCTCCATAACTGTGGTGGAGGGGCACACACCAGGCCCTGCATATATTTGGAGAGCCAACTCTCGGATCTTTCAAATGCCTGTGCATGCCACCAGCATAGTAAACAAATTATCAGAATTCTTCTCCTTAAATGACCACTTCGTTTCTGATCCTGCGAAGCTGTGGTGTGCACACAAAGCATACATCAGAGGGGCAATATTACAAATATCTGCAAGGGAAAAAAGGCAGAGGACACAAAAACTTAATCAACTTCTCACCAATATTAAAACACTCAACAAACATAACGCTAACATGCATCTAGCTCAAAATCTAGCCCAATACCATTCTGATCTCAGGCTCCTACTCATTGAACAGTATGATAAACACATCCGGTCACTCAAACTATCCCACTACTCCTTGTGAAACCGAGCAGGTAAATTCCTAGCCCAGAGACTCAGAGCAGCTAGGATTAAATCCAAAATATCACATCTCATTCAACCTCTGGACAACAAAAAAATATACAACCCCAAGGAAATTACAAACTTCTTTGCTAAATATTATGCTTCACTCTATAACTTAGAGAGAGACACTTACACCCATCAACCAACTGAAGAAAGCATACAGACATTTCTGGCAAAAGTCCAACTCCCTTCCCTTACACCAGATATAAAATTAAAAAATGCTGCGCTAAAGAAATGCTGCTGAGCCCTCCAAGTGGAATGTGATGACACAGCACTAGACATTTCTCAGTATTTAAAACTGGGGTGTATATATCATTAGTTTTTTTCACTTATATTTTTTAGGTCATGACCGGCCTTTAGGGTTTGCTGGTTTGGCAATTATTAATCATAGCACTGTTTGTGATATATTAGTTTTTTCACTAAATTCAAGCACAAGTGCAGACCTGTTTTCAGCGCTTTGATATAGTGCTGTGTCATCACATTCCACTTGGAGGGCTCATAATATAAGGACCCTTTAGCGCAGCATTTTTTAATTTTATTTTTGATTTCCTTAGCGATATTTGATGGTTATTTGCTGCTGCTTTCACCTTTATTATTATTTTTTATTAGCGCAGTATTATTTTACCTCTTTTTTACCTTACACCAGATCAACTCGCATCTCTAAATTCTCCTATTATGGAGCCTGAGATCAAGAAAATTATTATTAAGACCCTTCCTCTGGGAAAACCCCAAGATCCGGATGGGCTACCAAACAATTATTACAGGTCCTTTTAAGAAAACCTAACTCCAATCTTACAAACTGTCTATACAGCTGCAATGTCCTCTGCCTCGTTTCCCTCAGAGATGCTCAAGGCATATGTGATCACAATTCCAAAACCAGGTAAAGAACCCATGTCCCCGGCCAACTTCAGACCGATTTCGTTACTCAATACTGACGTTAAGTTATATGCCAAGATCCTTGCACACAGACTGCTCCCGATTCTCCCCTTCCCTATTAAACCCAATTGGGCTTTACCCCAGGCAAACAGGCCTATGATGCCACAAGGAGAGTTATTAACATCATGCAATATGCGAGGTCCTGTCGGTGCCTTCTCTGCTCCTATCATTGGATGCGGAGAAGGCATTCGTTATATGAGAGTTGCATTGCAAAAATTCAGATTTTCTGGTCCTATTTCCTCTGCTATAATGGCTCTCTACTCATCTCCCTGTGCCCAGGTCTACACGTCCAACATGCTATCAGCCACGTTTACCATATCATATGGCACAAGGCAAGGATGTCCTTTGTCCCCCTCAATTTTTAATCTCCTTATCGAACCGTTGGCTGAGAGAATTAGAACCCATACCAACATATCTGGTTTCTCGCTCCAAGATAGCTCACATAACATAAACCTATTCGCAGATAACATTATCTTATTCCTGACTTGGCCAGAAATTTCTCTCATACATCCACATAACACTCGAACACTTGAAGAATTTAGTAAAATATCTTACTATAAGGTCAACTGTACAAATTCACTCTTTCTTGAATTAGGCCTTCCCCCTCCTCTTAGCAATAAACTACAGAAAGACTTCCCCTATACCTGGAGCAGGGCTAATATAACATACCTTGGCATAAAATTAACGGCAAAAATACACCATTTAGCAGAAGCCAACTACACGCCTCTATTGGATAAACTCACTAAAGAAGCCAAGAGACTAGCGAACACTTCCAATCCTCCTGCCTCAAGTTTTATTTATCTTCCGAACACTTCCAATCCTCCTGAATAGGACCCATCTCAAATCCTTAAACTCACTACTTACACAGTTCATTTAGAGATCCAAAAGGCCGAGATGTGCTAAAGCTCTACTAGTCATGCATTGATCAGCAGGGGGTATGGGGTTAGTCGATATACAGGATTACTACAAAGCTTCCATCCTCACACAACTTACAAGCTGGCTCAACCAAACTCCAGATACTCTTTGGTGCAGCATTGAGCAAGCTTTAAGCCTGACTAAGAATATTAAGACACACTTACTCCTTGACGCTTTGCAAAAAAATTCCCATACACAAATTACCACCCACTATTCAAGCCTCGGTGGCTGCCTGGAGAGAACTTCGGAAATTACCACTTCCAGCTTCTAGCCTGGTAGACATTCCCATACCCGTAACGATTCTTACACAGGCAATCCCTAACCTTTCCATCACTGACTGGCAATAAAAATGAATTCGGCTTATAGCAGACCTTTACAATGAAGACACTCTTATACCTTTTGATACCCTTCAGAACCAATTCAGACTATCGCCTCCTGAAAAATACAAATATAACCAAATTTCCCACTTCCTTAGATCTATTAAATCACACCACATTTTTCTCTCAAAAGAAGCATGGCAGTTTTACAACACTGTCCCCTAGCCCCGTAAGGGTATCTCCTTATTTTATAATCTATTCCAACAAAAATTTGAATTTGTTATATTCAACCCATATGAGAAATGGGAATCTGATCTAAACACAACATTTACCAACTCACAGTGGAAAGAGGCATTCTGATGGCTCTACAAGGCCTCTAGATGCATTAACCACTGGGAATTATTCAAAAAAATATAGCCCTAAGATGGTACCGTACACCATGTAGAATTTATAAGTTTGGACAAAATAACTCCCCGTTGTGATGGAGGAACTGCGGTGCAATTGGTAACCTGCCCCATATGTTCTGGGGCTGCAAACACCTAACAAGCTACTGGAACTACATCTTCCGCTCAATCTCCAGCATCACGGGAATTATAACACACCCAACCCAAATCTAGCAATATTAAATATAGCAATCGATTCCTTCCCTCTAGCGTTCAGAGTAGTGATCACTCACATATGTTTGGTTGCTCGATCCCTAATAACAAGACATTGGAAAATGGACAAAGCACCTAACGCATCAGAGGTATTTACAACTACTCAGACCCACTTTGTGTATGAGTCACTACTAGCTACCAGAAGCGGTAACAAAAAACAGTTTGACAATAAATGGAAAATATGGACAAATTGGTACAAAACAAATAACTGATCCCCCTTGTTGATTGTTGGCTATTGACGCTAAGCATACCTTCCAACTCCCTCATCCTGTTCCCATATAGATCAGACCAGACTCTCCCAACCTTCCCCTCTCTCCCCTCCCCACCCTCACCTTCCTTTTTGCATTACCTGTCCCTTTCTTTTATTGTTTATCTGTGTATACATTCAATTCTGTATTGTAAACAATAATTAATGATATAGACACATACCTCCTCATAGGACCCTTATGACTCAATGGGGGTTATGATTGAAACAACGAAGAGCATATCTGAGATGAAGAGGTTTACACTAACCTAAATTCTATGACTGAATTTTTGTAGCTTGTGATTATTTTTCCAACACGCTTGCTTGTATGTATACTCTCCTATTGTTCTTTTAGTATTTATCTGATTTCCTATGGTTGAGAAAATCTGTAATTTGAAAAATTTTCAATAAAAACTAAGTGAAAAAAAAATCCCTCTCTTCATTTCCCTCTAAATTCTTTAATTTGGGATGTAGGTGCCTTGATCTCTTCAGTTTGTGTAGCTATTTTAAAGGCAAATAGACTGTAAACCTTGCAAGTGCAAATGCACACATTTTTCCTAGAGCTAAGTTAATGTGTCAATGCTCTGCTTATTTCCATTATCCAATTATGTGTAAGCAAAATGCTGTTTTTTTTTTTTTTTTTCCTTTCACCTGATTGGGTATTCTCTACAAAGAGATGCTTCACCACATTCACTAAGTTCTGGTGAAAATTAGTGCAGCTGCTCTTGCAGAGTAGGGATGAGCCGAACACCCCCCCGTTCGGCTCACACCAGAACCCGCGAACGGACCTAAAGTCCATGCGAGCTTTAGAACCCTATTAGTTATAATGGATGCGAACGTTCGAAATTAAAAGTGCTAATTTTAAAGGCTAATATGCATGTTAATGTTATAAAAAGTGTTTGGGGACCTGGGTCCTGCCCCAGGGGACATGTATCAATGCAATGCAATGCGTTTTTTTTTAAAACGGCCGTTTTTTCAGGAGCAGTGATTTTAATAATGCTTAAATTGAAACAAGTGTAATATTCATTTAAATTTCGTACCTGGGGGGGTGTCTATAGTATGCATGTAAAGGGGCGCATGTTTCCCATGTTTAGAACTGTCTCTGCGCAAAGTGTCATTTTTGAAAGTAAAAAAGCTATTTAAAATCACTCGCGGCTAATGTTAATTGACGGCTCCCGTAATACAGAGAACAGTCATTCATTGAAACTCATTCATAAAAAAAAGTCATTGATAAAAAATAAAAAATAAATGAAAAAAAAAAAGCGTAGGGGTTCCCCCAAATTTAATAACCAGGCCCTTCAGGTCTGGGATGGATATTAAGGGGAACCCCATCCAAAAAAAAAAAAAAATGGCGTAGGGTCCCCCTCAAAATCCATACCAGACCCTTGAGGTCTGGTATGGATTTTAAGGGGAACCCTAGCCAAAAAAAAAATGGCGTGGGGTCCCCCTCAAAATCCATACCAGACCCTTATACGAGCACGCAACCTGGCAGGCCGCAGGAAAAGAGGGAGGGACGAGAGCGGCCCCCCCCTCCCGCCTGAACCGTACCAGGCCACATGCCCTCAACATTGGGAGGATGCTTTGGGGGTCTAAGACCAATCATCAGCCAGCATTGCACTGCGCGGGCCGCAATGCATTGCGGGGCCGCTCGCATCACACAAATTTGATGCGAGCGGCCCCAATAGTTCTGGGTTTGCCGAGCGAGCGAACTCCCGGTGCTCGATTCGAACATGGGTTCGAATCAAACACCGGGCCCATCCCTATTGCAGAGTGTAAAGTCTATATATCTTTAGTAAATCAACACCATTACATCTGAATAAAGCTCCTATCACCTTTTGGAAAAATGCAAAAGCAAAAATGATGCATGGATAATTGTCTCAAATTTGTATGAGAACATAAGTTGTTACAAAATAACCCAAGCACCATAACTTGCCTGACAAAACAGTAAAGTAATTGTTCTTTATTTTCTTTTTACTAATAGTAGACAAATGTACAATATTGTTTGCACCTCTGATTAACCGAGATGCTGCAAATTTCAAAATGTTGTTACTTTGCTCTAATAGGTGTAAAAATGGATGTACTGGAAATGGAGCGAGTACAAAGAAGGGCAACAAAGCTAATAAAGGGTCTGGAGGACATTAGTTATAAGGAAAGGTTGCGAGCACTGAACTTATTCTCTCTGGAGAAGAGACGCTTGAGAGGGGATATGATTTCAATATACAAATACCATACTGGTGACCCCACAATAGGGATAAAACTTTGTTGCAAAAGGGAGTTTAACACACTTCAAGTCCTATAGGTGCTTCTGGGAACAAAATATAGCTCTGTGTGTGTGATGGGACTAACACACTTCAAGTCCTATAGGTGCTTCTGGGAACAAATATTAGCTCTGTGTGTGTGATGCCAATAACACACTTCAAGTCCTATAGGTGCTTCTGGGAAGAAAATATAGCTCTGTGTGTGTGATGGGACTAACACACTTCAAGTCCTATAGGTGCTTCTGGGAAGAAAATATAGCTCTGTGTGTGTAATGGGACTAACACACTTCAAGTCCTATAGGTGCTTCTGGGAACAAAATATAGCTCTGTGTGTGTAATGGGAATAACACACTTCAAGTCCTATAGGTGCTTCTGGGAAGAAAATATAGCTCTGTGTGTGTAATGGGACTAACACACTTCAAGTCCTATAGGTGCTTCTGGGAAGAAAAATATAGCTCTGTGTGTGTAATGGGACTAACACACTTCAAGTCCTATAGGTGCTTCTGGGAACAAAATATAGCTCTGTGTGTGTAATGGGACTAACACACTTCAAGTCCTTATAGGTGCTTCTGGGAAGAAAATAAGCTCTGTGTGTGTGATGGGACTAAACACACTTCAAGTCCTATAGGTGCTTCTGGGAACAAAATATAGCTCTGTGTGTGTGATGGGACTAACACACTTCAAGTCCTATAGGTGCTTCTGGGAACAAAATATAGCTCTGTGTGTGTAATGCCACTAACACACTTCAAGTCCTATAGGTGCTTCTGGGAAGAAAATATAGCACTGTGTGTGTGATGGGACTAACACACTTCAAGTCCTATAGGTGCCTCTGGGAACAAAATATAGAGCTGTGTGTGTAATGGGACGAACACACTTCAAGTCCTATAGGTGCTTCTGGGAACAAAATAATAGCTCTCTGTGTGTGATGGGACGAACACACTTCAAGTCCTATAGGTGCTTCTGGTAAGAAAATATAGAGCTGTGTGTGTAATGGGACGAACACACTTCAAGTCCTATAGGTGCCTCTGGTAACAAAATATAGGAGCTCTGCCTGCCTGCCACGAACACACTACAAGTCCTATAGGTGCTTCTGGTAACAAAAATATAGGAGCTCTGCCTGCCTGCCACGAACACTCTACTAGTCCTATAGGTGCTTCTGGTCACAAAATATAGGAGCTCTGCCTGCCTGCCACGAACACACTACAAGGCCTATAGGTGCTTCTGGTAACAAATATAGGAGCTCTGCCTGCCTGCCACGAGCACACTACAAGCCCCTCTTTCTCAATCAATCTTTGTAACTGAATCTATATCTAACTCAATCTCTGTAAGTGAATCTCTCTAACTATCTAAAGCCAGCAGAGTGTCACAGAATCGGCCTGCTCAATCTGCGCCGGAACAGCAGTGACCGGCGCAGACGGCGTGCGGCGTTTTATAGGGGGGGGCGTGTACAAAATAGCCCCTGAGCTGTAATTGGCGACAGGCGCCCGGTGCTCGATGCGAACGTGGGTTCTCTTCGAGCACCGGGCCCATCCTTACTGGTGACCCCACAATAGGGATAAAACTTTGTTGCAAAAGGGAGTTTAACAAGACTCGTGTTCACTCATTAAAATTAGAAACCTTAAACTACGTAGAGGGTTCTTTACTGTAAGAGTGGCAAGGATGTGGAATTCTCTTCCACAGGCGGTGGTCTCAGCAGGGGGGCATTGATAGTTTCAAGAAACCATTAGATAAACACCTGATGAAAACGACAGCAACATACAGGGATATACAATGTAATACTGACATATAATCACACACATAGGTTGGACTTGATGGACTTGTGTCTTTTTTCAACCTCACCTACTATGTAGCTATGTAAACAAGGCGTTTGTCCATTCTGCCTTGTAACATGACAAAGATCACTGCTTCCTGTCATCGGGAGCAGTGATCGCTGTCATGTGTGTTGAAGCCCACCCCCCCAACAGTTAGAATCGCTCCCTAGGAAACACTTAACCCCTTCATCGCCCCCTAGTGGTTAACCCATTCACTGTCATTGTCATTTACACAGTAATCAGTGCATTTTTATAGCACTGATTGCTGTATAAATGACAATGGTCCCAAAATAGTGTCAAAAGTGTCCAATTGTGTCCGCCATATTGTCGTAGTCATGATAAAAACAGATCGCTGCCATGACTAATAAAAAAAAAATTATAATAAAAATGCCATAAAACTATCCCCTATTTTGTAGACGCTATAAATTTTGCGCAAACCAATCAATATACGCATATTGAGATTTTTTTAATACCAAAAATATGTAGAAAAATACATATCGGCCTAAACTAAACCATATTTTTGGGGGATATTTATTATAGTAAAAAACATAGCTTTTTTTAAAAAATTTACGCTTTTTTTGTTTATAGCGCAAACATTACGCAGAGGTGATGAAATGCCACCAAAAGAAAGCTCTATTTGTGGGGAAAAAAAGGACAACAATTTTGTTTGGGTACAACGTCACATGACAGTGCAATTGTCAGTTAAAACTAAGCAGTGCCAAATCGCAAAAAGTGTTCTGGTCAGGAAGGGGGCAAATCCTTCTGGGGCTAAAGTGGTTAAAGCAGATTACACAGCACAGTGCTTGTGCTGCGTAATCTGCCCCCCTCTAAACTGTAAAAGAAAAAAACCTTGAACCTTGCACTTCCTGTATGCCCTCTCTATTCTGACCCCCAATACAGGGCTGCACCGCCCTGATCACTGTGGTCAAAGTAGGGAGCTCACAGCCCCTCCCACAGAAGCCATCCATCAGAGCTGTAAAGTGGCCATGAGTGATGTGACCGGCCTGAAGACAGCTAAAATTAGGTATTTAGAACACTCGTTTTTGAAAACTACTGACATAGTGTGCTATGCCAGCCTCTAATAGAGGGGCTGGCATAGTCTTATATAAATGGGTTAACAAACCCTTTAATAAGACTATGATAAATGATTAGTTATAAAGTGTAACTGGACATAAGCATCTTCAATAATTACATAAGGGTTGCGTCTGTTGCCACTATAATCACTGTATAGTTTGTAGATAGGAAGGGAAGCCATAGGCAAGACCCCAACATCATTTAAAATTAGTTCAAAACATTTGGCAAGATCCTAAAGCTTCACCTCAAGTGAACCTGATTCTGATCAAACTAAATGTATTCCATTTGCATCAATGAACATAATTGTATAACTTGTACATACATTTAATCAAATGTAACATTTTCTGACATTCACAAATACAATGCCAGAAGGAAGTTTATTCATTTTTAAAGTATTAAAATGCACTTTACGGAAGCTCATTTGCCATCTCGTGCAGCAGCGATTAGAAAGGATATATTTAAAAATAATTGGTGTATCCATTTATGTTCTCAGCTTTCAACTGCCAGACTTGTTAAAGTACAGTATATTCAAAGTCTGGTTCTTGGTCACAGAACTTTTACCAAGTGGAAACTGGATTATTTACTATATAAATATAAAACAAAATATACAATCCATCTCAGGTGTATGCTCATTAGCATAAATAATTTACATACCTGCCCCGAAGCCACCTGTTTTTAAATGAGCTTATCCTGTTGTTCCCTTATTCCTGGAAGTTGTGCAATGCTAAAATAAAATTAAATAAGCCTCAAATTTTATAATATCATGGAACTGAGCAAATGATGAAGCACATTAAAAAGTGTTTCTCAAACTCAATAACAACTTGTTTCCTATCAGACAGCTTATTTGCCAGCATTCAAACATGTAGGCACAAGCAAATCTGCAGTTAAATGGATATGTAAAATCACTAGTCTTAAAATTAACTGCAAATAAGTAAAACGGAGAATACACAGACCTGTTACACTTTTTTTTGCTCATATTTTTCTAGATCCCACATTTCATATCGAATGTAGGATATGAATTTTTTTTACGGTCATGGAAAGGGTGCAATGATAAGATTCTATGCAAATATTTTAAATCTGACGCTAAGTGCGCAGAGTGTTCAAATATGGATCTGAGCGGTTGCATATGTCAGTGACTGACAACTATTTTGTTATTATAGGTAGTATATAGGGTTGAGCGAACCCGAACTGTAAAGTTCGGGTCCGTACCGGACTTTTGGGTGTCCGGGACCCGGACCCGAACCCGAACTATTGGCTGTAAGTTCGGGTTCGGGTCCGGTGTTCGGCGCTGTATTGGCGCCTTTTTCACAGCTTTAGGCCAGCCAATGGATGATCGTTTTACTTGTGTGCCCTAGAAGCCATCACAGCCATGCCTACTAATGGCATGGATGTGATTGGCCAGTGCAGCATGTGACCCAGCCTCTATATATAGCCCACACACAGCACACAGCGTCATTCTGTTAGACACACACTGTTAGGCAGGGTCCTGTGCTGCAGATAGATAGAAGATTTTAGGAGTTACTGTGCTAAAGTCAGTCCACATTCCTGGAATTTTATTCTAATTAGTTAGCTCAGTGAGCGATCTAGATAGCTAGAATAGGGAGGGAGTTTCTTTATTTTGCAAAAGAAAGAGGCAGACATAATTATTGAAGAGATTCCTAAATCAATTGTACCCTGGCTGGGGTGCAGTGCACAGTCACAGTAACAGTGCCATGAGGCCAGTGCCAGATAAATTCTAAATGTTTTACCTTCAAGCTCAGTGCAACATTACTGCACTGCATATACTAAGACATAAACCGCAGTCTGTGTGTATTCTGCTATTGGAAAAACATTGCATAAAAATTGAATTTTGCTTTTTATTTTTTTTCCCAATAGCATTTTCTGCGTGTTCCTACATACACGCTGTAGATACTGCCCGTGTAGTCTGATATTGCAAAAACATTGCAAAAAAATAAAATTTTGCAGTGTTTTTTTTTTCTTCCCAATAGCATTTTCTGCGTTTTCATAAACGCTGTAGATACTGTCCGTGTAGTCTGATATTGCAAAAACATTGCAAAAAAATAAAATTTTGCAGTGTTTTTTTTTCTTCCCAATAGCATTTTCTGCGTTTTCATAAACGCTGTAGATACTGTCCGTGTAGTCTGATATTGCAAAAACATTGCAAAAAAATAAAATTTTGCAGTGTTTTTTTTTTCTTCCCAATAGCATTTTCTGCGTTTTCATAAACGCTGTAGATACTGTCCGTGTAGTCTGATATTGCAAAAACATTGCAAAAAAATAAAATTTTGCAGTGTTTTTTTTTTCTTCCCAATAGCATTTTCTGCGTTTTCATAAACGCTGTACATACTATCCGTGTAGTCTGATATTGCAAAAACATTGCAAAAAAATACAATTTTGCAGTGTTTTTTTTTCTTCCCAATAGCATTTTCTGCGTTTTCATAAACGCTTTACATACTATCCGTGTAGTCTGATATTGCAAAAACATTGCAAAAAAATAAAATTTTGCAGTGTTTTTTTTTTTCCCAATAGCATTTTCTGCGTTTTCATAAACGCTTTACATACTATCCGTGTAGTCTGATATTGCAAAAAACATTGCAAAAAAATAAAATTTTGCAGTGTTTTTTTTTCTTCCCAATAGCATTTTCTGCGTTTTCATAAACAAATAAACAATAAATAAAATGAACCAGGCATGGATCCCACAGGACTTGGCCGTACCTTGTGCAGAATAGACACATATACCGGTGTTCTGACGAAAACTGTCTTGCCATCGGATAGTGTCCCGCCACTTACTGCGCAGGTGCAGTGCTTGCGCAGTACGGAGGACAAGGAGATTCACAAAATCTCCAAAGATGAACGTCGCCTGCGCAGTAAGTGCAGGTTCAAGCCCGACCATCCAAGTGGACATACGGTAGCACATAGTAACAGGGCCCCTCACGGGCTCGCTTGGCTAGGCTTCAACCTCGGATGATGTGGCTTGAACCTGGAGTCACCGCGCATCGTCTTCGGAGAGTTTCAAAATCCCCTTGTCCTACGTACTAAGCAAGCGCAGTACAGGGCGGACACTATGCGACGGGGGACAGAATTCGACACATCATTCACCACTAGCCTTACCCAGCCATTGTTGTATTTTTGAACCAGTGTTGGCTACCTCGTCCCGCTTCCACCTACACCGCCACATCCACCGCCACCTCAACCTCCTACTCCATTTGAATTTCATCCTCCTAGGTCAAGATTATAATTTTTTCATTTTTTTTTTTATTTCCAAGTATTTTATTTTCCCACTATCTTATCCATTAAATTGAATATTTTTTTCCAGAAAGTGCGTATTCTGGGGTATTCCCACCATATGTGCGGCATCGTGCCGTTGAGTTTCTGAGGTTCTTAATGACTTCCTGTACCTCTTCTGCTGAGAAGGGGGCCTCCAGCATTTTTTTTTCTTTTTTATTTTTTTTTATGTTATTTTAAGTTATTTCCCTATCCACATTTGTTTGCAGATCACTTGCCATGCTCTTAACAACATTTTGTTGCCATTTGCAGCCCTCTAGCCCTTTCCATGACCTTTTTACAGCCATTTTAGTGTTCAAAAGTCCGGGTCCCCATTGACTT
The DNA here is from genome assembly GCA_028564925.1 of Lithobates sylvaticus. Lineage (NCBI taxonomy): Eukaryota > Metazoa > Chordata > Amphibia > Anura > Ranidae > Lithobates > Lithobates sylvaticus. The sequence goes on along the minus strand of CM053029.1, from coordinate 339,169,263 downwards.
CAATGGGGTTCGGAGTTCGGGGTCAAGTTCGGGTCAAGTTCGGTCCCGAACCCGGACTTTTTTCCGAAGTTCGGCCGAACCCGCCGAACCCGAACATCCAGGTGTCCGCTCAACTCTAGTAGTATACATTGTGAGGAAATATTGGGGCTCATGTAGGAACTTGAATTATTACTGCCAACTAGTGATGAGTCTAGTTTGGTTCAAACAACGTTCTTGGAACATTAACAAAGTTCAGAACCAGAATCCAAACCCCATTGTAATCAATGGGAGCCGAACGTTCATTTTCGGCCACTTTCTAAGCTAAAAGTCAAGAGATTGAGAAAGACATGGCATAAGGTGGCAGGCACTGACCTTGGGGACATGTACCAATAAAGTAAACATTTAAACGTGGGCTACCAGGCCCTTAATAATAAATGCGGGTCTGATGTGGACTCGCTGCCCCGAAAACGCATCTATCCACTTGAGCTAAACACCCCAATGTCACTATATATATATATATATATATATATATATATATATATATATATATATATATATATATATATATATATATATATATCCATGACAGCAAAGGGAAATCACCAAGGCAGTGGCAGTGTGGAGGAGGGGATAATAGGGGATAATAGTTAGTGGGAAAAAGAGAAGAGTAAGAGGGGGTAAGACGGAGACGGACTCCCAGGTATTCCAGAGATGAGCCTGCTCAATGGTATGGGAAAGACATCTGGAGGTGAACCATGCAGTCGGGAAGAGAAATGTTCAAGACAGTTGTTTTATGGAGGTTGATCTATAAGCCTGACATGGCTGTAAAGTGGGCCAACAGTGAGTGCAAGTTAGGGAGTGTAGTTATGGGGCTGAAGAGGGTCAGAACAGCACCATCTGCTAATAAGTTTACCTTATAGGACTTGCCAGCATAGGAGATCCTTGTGATATTGTAGTCAGCACAGAAGGCTACCACCAGAGGCTCCAAAGCCAGGATAAAGAGGGCCAGGGAAAGGGGGCAGCTCTGACCCATTCCTCAGAATTAGGGATGGGCCGAACACTCCCCGGTTTGGTTTTCACCAAAACCCCAACCAACAGGCAAAAAGTTCTAGCGAACATGCAAACCCTATTAACCACTTCAGCCCCAGACCATTTGACTGGCCAAAGACCAGAGAACTTTTTGCGATTTGGCACTACATCGCTTTAACTGACAATTGAGTGGTTGTGTGACATGGCTCCCAAACTAATTTTTTTGCCCACAAATAGAGCTTTCTTTTGGTGGTATTTGATCACCTCTGCGGTTTTTATTTTTTGCGCTATAAACAAAAAAAGAGCAACAATTTTAGAAAAAAAAGCTATATTTTTTACTTTTTGCTATAATAAATATCCCCAAAAAATATATAAAAACATTTTTTTATCTCCGTTTAGGCTGATACGTATTCTTCTACATATTTTTGGTAAGAAAAATCACAATAAGCGTTTATTGATTGGTTTGCGCAAAAGTTATAGCGTCTACAAAATAGGGGATAGTTGTATGGCTATTTTATTAATATTTTTTTTTTAATAGTAATGGCGGCGATCAGCAATTTTTATCATAACTGCAACATTATGGCGTACAGATTGGACACTTTTGGCGCTATTTTGGGACCATTTACATTTATATAGCAATCAGTGCGATATAAAAATACATTGATTACTGTGTAAATGTGACTGGCAGTGAAGGGGTTAACCAGGAGGGGCGCTGCAGGGGTTAAGTGGGTCCTAGGGATGTGTTCTAACTGATGGGCTATGTGTGAAACGACACTGATCACTGCTCCGATTACAGGGAGCTGTAATCAGTGTCCTGTCACTAGGCACATCGGGGAAATGCTTGTTTACATTAGCATTCTCCCGTTCTTCCTCTCCGTGAGATGATCACGGGTTACCCCTCCGGACATCGAGTCTGCGGGACCCGCGATCACACTCACGAAGCTTTTCGGCGGGCGACACAGTGGGAAATTTGAAGGGACGTAATTGTACGCCGATTTGCCTGTCCGTGCCATTGTGTCAACGTATATCTTCATGCGGCGGTCGGCAAGTGGTTAAAGTCTATGAGACACGAACATGAAAAATCAAAAGTCCTCATTTTAAAGGCTTATATACAAGTTATTGCCATAAAAAGTGTATGGGGACCAAGTACTGCTCTAGGGGACATGTATCAATGCAAAAAAAAAAGTTTTTAGAACAATATTTTTTTTCAGGAGCAGTGATTTTAAGTGAAAGTGAAACAATAAAAAATAAATATTCCTTTAAACATTGTGCCTGGGGGGGGGGGGGGGTCCCCTTAGTCTGCCTGTAAAGTGGCACATATCTGTGTAGAACTTGCCTCAGCAACAATAACATTTCTAAACTTGCTTGTATTTCTGTCTCCTGGCAATATAGATCATAAATGTATGAAAAAAACAGCGTCAAACAACGCCAAAAGAAAAAAAAATTGGAGTGCCCCCCCCCAAAATCCATACCAGACCCTTATCCGAGCAAGCAGCCTGACAGCCCAGGATAGGGGGGGTGCCCCCCCTCTTGAATAATACCAGGCCACTTGCCCTCAACAATGGAAGGGTGCTTTGAGGTGTCCAGATTCCAATAATCCCCCTCCCCCTCCAATAATGCCCCCCCTCTTGAATAATACCAGGCCACTTGCCCTCAACAAGGGAAGGGTGCTTTGGGGCTTCCAGATTCCAATAATCCCCCTCCGGCAGACCCTGACAACCACTGGTCAGGGATGTCGAGAAGAGGCACGTGTCCCCATCAACATGGGGACAAGATGCTTTAGGGTGTCCCCAAAGCATTTTGTCCCCATGTTGATGGGGACAAGTGCCTCTTCTCGACATCCCTGGCCAGTGGTTGTCAGGGTCTGCCGGAGGGGGATTATTGGAATCTGGAAGCCCCCTTTAACAGGGGGTAATCAGATCCCGGCCTCCTCCTTATGTGAATGGGTAAATTGTACCCCTACCTATTCACCCAAAAAATTTCAAAAAAGTAAAAACCACAAGGGACAGTTTTTGACAATTCCATTATTAAAAAAATAAATAAAAAATTGCAGTGCATTGAAGTCTGCTGATTGGCCAAAGCATACAGTTCAGGTGCATGCTTTGGCCAATCAGTAACCTTAAATGCAATGCAACATCGCAGTGCATTACAGGGTTCTATGAACAAACGAACACCAGATGTTCGAGTCCAACTTACGTTTGATTTGAACAATGGGACCATTCCTACTCAGAATATACAAAAGAAAGTTGAGGAGAAGCCCTCATAGCAGACCAACGCTGTAGGGGAGGAGTACAGGGCTGAGAGCCAGGTCAGGAAGGATTCCCCAAAGCCCCAACGACAGGGTATTAAATGCCTTGTAGTGTGAAAGCAGAAACCCTGGGATTTTATGTTGGTTCATCAGAGTAATGAGATGTATCACTTTGCTAACATTGTCAGCCGCCTGGCGGCCCGGAATGAATCCGATCTGGTCTCTATGACCAGAACAAAATTGAACAAAATTGTACCCAAAATATTATGTCCTCATTTAATAGGAAAATTGGCCAAAAGGCCTATGGATCCTGTGCTTCCACCTCAGATTTTGGAATCATGGAGATATGTGCCCAGAAGGCATCGGGGGAAGGCATCTCACCCTTATCTCTATAATAAGGCTTACCTAGTGGTAAAATTAATATCTCCTAAACATGCACCGTTTAGGAGATAGTCACCCTACATGCAGCCAGTAACATCACTGCTGCATGCGCTCTGAAGGCCCGGCATACCTAGCCAGAACTTCAGAGCTATGTGCCGGAACCGAGGGCTCCCACGTTATTGCAGCTCTGGCTAATCACAGCGCGATCAGATGTAAGGTCTTGAATCACTGCATCTAAAGTCTTTGCACCTTGTCTTTTGAGGAGGTTTCATTTGAGGTTCCCCACATGCCTGGGCCCAAGCGAGGGAGGAGGAGGCCTCGTAAGAGGGGGACTACTGTCATAAATCTGCAGTAATACTTTCATGCCCTGTCTCTCTGCTTACCTCTTGTCTGTGTATCAGCCTTAGGGCTTTCACTCTCACACCTGCATGGTTAAGTACTCTTCCCTCAGCGTGGTTCCACCCTAGCCTCAACAGGAACCACTTTTTAACACTGTGTTCTCCAAGCCTGCCTTGCCGAGCAACCCTTTGGTTTCCTGTGTAATTCTTGCCATCTGCTGTACGTCTGTTTCTGTTTACCGATCTTTGCTTGTTCTTTGACTATCCCTGCTTGCTTGATACCCTGACTATTGGCTTGTTCTCTGTCTATCCTTGCCTGCTAGTTGCCCCAACCTTTGGCTTATCTCCTGACTATCCCTTGTTGTCCTGGACTGCTGCTTCCTATCCTCCAGTAGCCTACTGTGAGCATGAGCTGGGTGACCCTGGGGGCCGCGACCTGGTGCCAGTTGCAGCGCAGTTCATCCTCACCACTAGAGGCTCTGGTGAACACCTGCTGGCACTTAGACTCCACGCCCTGGGGAATCTTATGCTCTAGCTCCCAGTGGGATCTGTGTTGGTGCTCCCTTGGACCTGCCTTCCTGAACCACCCAGAGTTCCATTCGCAGCAGTCAGTCGTAGGGTCCACTACCTTAGCGGTGTACTCCTGACTCCAACGGTGTGCATCTGTCACCTGGCCTTAGGTGACCTGACACAGAGCTTGCAAACCTGGAAGAAATACAGGGGAAACATGTCAGCCCTCTCAGCAGTTCCAAGGTGAGTATTTCATAATGTGCTAGTATGCGATGCATAATATCACTCTATTTACTAGCACTCTATTGCCTGCAGGTCGTTTTCTTTTTTTGTTTTTTTAACATCCGCGGTTTACAACCGCTTTAAATAAACACACTTGCTTTACATGTGTCTTTTGACTGGTCAGGCTGCTGTGCCTAAAATGTCATGAAAAACAAAATTGGATTGAGGTAACATGGGTAAGTTTGGAGAGGAGAAGATAAATAATATGCCTAGTTCCCAATGCAAAAGTGACCTAATAATAGAACCCAAATAGACTGGTTTAAAGAAGCTTGCCTTTAGACAATATTGTGTCAAAACACCTAGAATGTCAACGTGAACTTTGCAATAGTGTCTTTGCAACAAGATGGGGCTGGTCCTGCATGTGATAACCATATCTCAGGTGTAAAAAAAAAAATATATTTAGCCAGACATTATACATGGAAAGTGTCTGTGGAGGAATACTTTTAAGAAGTACCGTATATGTTTTTAAATGTCAGATGTCAGGTTTGTTACTAGAGAGGTCTCATGTATTACTGAACAAGACCTTAGGATATGTTTACTACAGTTATACAGTATGTATACTTAATCATTATCTTTACCCTGAAGACCAAGGGGCTCAACATTTCCTTAATTTAATTAACTTAAGACATTATCATGCCTTTATAAAAAAAAAAAAATCACTTATGCTTTTTGGTTTATACTAACTGGATCTAGCTGTCTCTTTTATTTTTACAAAAGTCATGTGCAGGTCAATGATTAGAATGCCCAGGCTCTATTCCTGGTGATCTGCCGTTGCAATATCTATCTCTACCAATTTATCTCTTTGCCACCACCCTTTCAGTCAGCCACCCCTCCAGCAGATGCCCTGACAGTAGGCCTTGCTAGTGTTGCACTGCTGCATATCTGTCTTCAAGGGTTGCAACCTACAAGTACCTACCTAGTTACATTACCTCCTCACTCCTGTGCCATTAGGGATTGAAGCAGCAACCAGCTGAGAGCTGCGCTGAGCCTGTTTTTGTAAGTTTTACTAGGTCTGTTACTACAATTATTAATTATCCTGTTACCACACGTGTGACTGAGCATGTTACTGCAAGTGTTGCTGAGCCTGTTGCTGAAATGATACTGCACCTGTTAGCGCCAGTGATAGGTGTGCGCAGCCCATTGCATTAGGGTGTACACCCCAAAGCTCAAACACGCATGCCTTTTTCTGCAGCCTCAGCTGCACTAGACAGTGAATGAATGGGAAATGCTCTGTGCTGAGCGGCTTCCTATTCATTCACAAACTGAAGCATAGTAAACACAGTTCACCATGCTTCAGTTATGATTAAACACAGTAAGTGGGTGTGGTCACTGTGTTCATTTAGAAAAAGAAGGGGTCAGTAAATTACATATTGATTAGCCCCTTCCCCCACTCTCCATCCTGAAACATCCCCCACAGTAGTCAGGGAGAGAGGTAAGGAAAGGAGGGAAACCAGCAGCACTGCGGTGGGGGGGGGGGGGGGGGAGCAACACGAGGGGAAGCCCAGGCAGTAGGGGAGTTGGCACCACACGGAGTGATTAGTGTGTGCCCAGGCTCACCTGGCAAACCTTCTATGCCGCCAGTATGCCTGCATCTGTTACCATAACTGTTTTACATTGGTTGCTAACAATATCAATACATAGCTCCCAACTGTCCCTGATTTCGAGGGACTGTCCCTGATTTGGAACAGAGTCCCTCTGTCCCTCGATCCTCCTCATTTGTCCCTCATTTTGGTCTGATCTATATAGTTGTATATAAAATGCACTATTTATCTTTCACAAAGTATTTCCCTGTGCTAAACCTATCATCCAATTTCTAAATTGCTGCATTTGTAAATACCAAAAGCCAATATAAAGGAGTAGTAGTTGTAAAAAGCACTTGTGGGTTTACCCAATAATTTTTTTTACACAATTATCCGTTAACCACATGCCGACCGGGCCATAGCTGAAAGACGGCTACAGCGCGGTCGGCTTATTCTGGGTGGACGTCCTCCCAGAACCTTGCTTTCCCTGGGGCGCGCACTCGGACATCCTCTGATAGCGGCCGTTTACCACGTGATCGCTCCGTCAAATTTAAATTTTTATAGGCAAAGCTTTTTTTTTTTTTTTTTTTCATTTTGAATAGATTAAGGGAGGGTTACAGTCCATGTAAACTTTTTTTTTGCCATCTGTGTCCCATTTGGGAGTTTTCCCTTCTCCTCCATAGCCACAATGGGAAGTGAGAGGAAATCCCTGCAAATTGAGGGAATCTATTGGGTCCCCCAGGTCACCAGAGCTAGTTTCCCCATTGGAAGATTTTCCCTAGTATTACTGTTCTGGGTACAATCCAAAATTTGGGATTTTCTTTTACTTTCACTTGTGGTAATGGTAAACGGGACATATAGAAATGGTGGATCTCCCTAACAGGGGGCAGAGGTAGCAATAAAACCCTAACGGGTGTTCTAATCCATCTCCACTCTATCTAAAACTTTCAAAAAAGTTTTGCATTTAGTTATACTTAAGGTGCATTATTACTAATATATTGGTTAAAGCAATATTAAATCCAAAAGCAAACATTTATTATATTGCAGCTTGACAATTCTTAGATGTGTCTTTCTTTCCTTTATTTTTACTTGGTGATCTAGCCAGTAAGTCTGTTGTTATTCAACAGAACAGGTTGTTCTCCAGATGTAGCAGTTACGGCAGGGATCCTCAAACTATGGCCCTCCAGCTGTTGCAGAACTACACGTCCCATGAGGCATTGTAAAACTCTAACATTCACAGACATGACTAGGCATGATGGGAATTGTAGTTCCTGAACAACTGGAGGGCCGTAGTTTGAAGACCCCTGAGTTACGGGGTCGAGACAAATCATTCACTACTGGCAAGGGTGCTACCAATCATCTAATTTTATTTATTTAATTAAAATCTTTATCCCGAAAGGAAGAACTTGTTTGCTGTAACTGCTTATAAAGTGTTAGCTAAAATTCAGCTTCAATTTTTTTAGTGTATTTAAATCTGCTATTGCATCTAATACTCCCCTCCCCCCAGATTGACATTGCTACTGCCCAGAGGTGCCCCTGCACTCCTTCATGCAGAGGTGTGTTAATGGGCAGATCACAAAGTGAAAACAAAGGGGAAAAGCCTAAGAAAAAGAAAACCAATGCAGCCACCATATCTAGTGATTGGTAATCTGCAGTTTATTAAATGTTTGGGTTTGGATTTAATAACTCTTAAACTGCAGAGTGCCGCTACTAGTGGCCCTGACTTTTCAGGATGACTCAAAAAGTCCATCATGGCTTTTTGTCAATATCACATTTAATAGCTGTGGCTTGACCACACCATATGGTAAGAAACATGCATACTTTGTACATGCTGAAGCAGATATTTAAAAAAACAATACATCTGAATATACTGTAGCTCCTATCACATTTCAGAATGTATGAATAAGCTACTTGGCACTCAGCTTACAAAAAACATACTTTTCTTGAAAAATGAATGTACCACACTATTATTCATCTAGCAACAAATCTGAAATGATTCTTAGATAATTATCTTAGACTTCTATGAGAACATAAATTTAACAAAGTTAATTTTCTCAGAGCTGTGATTTACAAAAATGAGCAAATGTTTTCACTGTTGTGAATTTGTAAAAAATGTGGCTACGTGTAAAGTTAAACTACAAATAATAAAAAAAAAATCTGTATCTAGCTATCTATCTATCTTGATAGTAATAATATTTTTTCTAAGCTTTTGCCAATCAGTTTCAACCAGGAATGAGGTTGAGGCATTACACATAAGAATTTGTATACTTTGAACCTTTGCCTTTTGAAACAACCCACACCAGTTTAAACAATAGAAATGCAAGGTAACTATACACTTTGCTTTCTACCTACAGGTACATTAACCCTATGCCGCCCCTATGTTGGAACTATGCACTTTTATTTCTCCTATTTGTTTGCTTTATGGTGCTGACCAGGTATACCACATCCACAGTCACACCTCTGTCAAAGGTTTTACTTACCTTCTCATAAAAAGTAATCAGGTTTGTTTGACAACTTCTGTCTTTCAAGAATCCATGCTGTCTGTTGCTATTTTTTAACAGCAAGAACTCGTCTATGTCGTCTTTTATTAAAATCTCCAGTATCTTCCCAACTATAAAAGTTAAACTAACAGGTCTATAGTTACTTGGTAAAGACTTTGATCCATTTTTAAATATTGGCACCACATTGGCCCTGTGCCAATCCAGTGGTAACGAGTCCCTAAATATTAGAAACAATGGCCTTGAAATGATAGAGCTCAATTCTTTTAGGATCTGTGGGTGGATGCCATCTGGTCCAGGTGCTTTATCCGCCTTTATTCTGTCTAAATATCTTTTGAGCCATTGTGAATCATTTGGTGCTGTGTCACTACCACCCCCATTATGGACATGAGCTCCCCATGCTCCTTGGTATACACAGAGCCGAAGAAGGTATTTAATAAATTTGCCTTCTCTGTGTCCCCAATCACCCACTCTAGATTATTTTGTAAAGGGACTACATGCTCAGACCTGACCTACTATCTTTTGCAATCGTTCATTTTGAATTTTTTCGTCCTTGATTTCCTTTTTACATATTCTGTTATATTCTTTGTAATGTTTAAACTATAATAGCGTTCCTTCATTTTTATATTTTTTAAAAGCTCCTTTTTTATTATTTATAGCCATTTTACCTTTGACCAGAGCCACATAGGTTTTATTTTGCCCAATGGGAATATTTTTTGCAGTGAGTTTACATACAGTCACTTTGAAGAATTTCCATTTCTATTCTGTGTCCATTGATGCCAATATTCCCTCCCAGGCTAAGTCCTGGAGAGCAGCCCTCATCCTTGTAAAATTTGCTCTGTTAAAGTAAAGTGTTTTTATCTTACCCATATGTGTTTGTTACTTAAAGCTAACATTAAATTAAATCATGTTATGGTCACTGCTACCCAGATGTTTTTTTATATGAATATTGGTAATAAGCGCTGCATGGTTTGAGATTACCAGGTCCAGCAGAGCGTCATTCCTAGTCGGGGCCTAAATAAACTGGACCATAAAATCCTCTTGTAATAGGTTCACACGTTTTTCAGCAGTGCCATTACTCCAGTCAATTTCCTGATAGTTAATAACCCCATTATTATCACTGTCCCAACCCTTGTAGCCCTTGCAGCCCTTGCAGCCCTTGCAGCCCTATCCATCTGTGCAAGGAGCTGAGTCTCCACCTCCTCCCTAACACTGGGAGGTCTATGACAAACTCCAATGACAACATTTGTATTACGCACACCCATGTACAGTTCCACCCATAATGCTTCAGACTCATCACACTCTCCAAAAACGAGGTCCTCTTTCACTCCCGTTTTACCCTGTCTTTCCAAAAGAGAGCATAGCTAGGAATGTTAATAGCCTAGTCGTGAGAAGAATGAAGCCAAGATTCAGCAATACCAATTAGATCACAGTTCTCATGCACTAGCGCTTCCAACTCACCTACTTTGCTTGGCAGACATCTGGCATTGGTGAACAAACACTTTAATTCATTGTCACATTTTGCAAACGTATGTTGCATATTTTTTATTTTAGTACAAATAGTACCATTTCCAATCATGGTTTGTAACATAGGAACCTTCATATTATCTGCCATAGCTCTCACCCCATATTTCCCCATTCCACCCACCAATAGGGATGACCTCTGTCTGACCTGTCTGCCCTATTATAATCAAATTCACCCTCCTCCCACAATCCTAGTTTAAATACTCCTCCATCGTTCCCATAAACCTCTCCCCAAGCACAGTAGACCACCTTCCATTTAGGTGCAAACCATCTTTAGCATATAGGTTGCACCCCAATGAAAAGTCTGCCCAGTGCTTTAAAAACCCAAATATCTCCTCCTTACACCAGGTCTTTAGCCATGCATTCAGCTCTCTAATCACCCCTTGCCTTTCTTGTTTTGCACACTGGCAATGGCCATATTTCAGAGAATATCACCTTGGAGGTCCTTCCCTTCAACTTGCAGCCTTGTCCTTTAAATTGGTTCTTAAGGAGCCTCCACCTTCCATATATTCTGTCATTGGTTCCAACGTGGACCAAGATAGCTGAGTCATGCTTACCCCTCCCAGTAATTTATCAACCCAGTCCACCACATGCTGAACCCTGGCACCAGGGAGAGAGCAAACCATTCTGTTGAGGCAAACCTGGTGACAAATTATTCTATCCGTCCATCTGATTATAGAATCCTCTATTACCACCAACTTTCTAGGCCTACCAGCACTCCCCTCACCACCCCTACTAGATGGACTGCACTCCAGGCTGTTAGGGGGAGCAGTGACATCTAGGCCTGCTACTTCTGACTTCTTCACCCGACTATGGAAAATCTGTTGTAGACATAATTCATGTTTATGTTTAATACATGTTTATTTAATACTCAATAGGCCATTGTAATTTAAATAGTTTTATCCTGCAAACTGAACCAATTTATTCATGAATATTATACCTCTATTAACAATATATATATATTTTTTTTAAAAGTGATCTACTGCCAACGAAGGATCAGAAAATAGGAAGGAGTTTCATTATTCAGTGCTCTGTTTTTATGAAAAAGCATATCTTAATGTTAGACCTATTGAGCCCTCTCTCACCACCCCTACTAGATGGACTGCACTCCAGGCTGTTAGGGGGAGCAGTGACATCTAGGCCTGCTACTTCTGACTTCTTCACCCGACTATGGAAAATCTGTTAGGGTGCTTAAACCCAGGGCTGGCCTTCCTTTTCTGTGAACCCCTACCACTCCCTCTAACTGTAGTAACCCATCTTCCTACCTGATAATCCTGACTTACTCCTCCACCCTATCCATTAACCCCACTAAACTTCTAATCAGGGAGCAGAGGACCCCATTCAAGGTTGTCATTTCTGCCCAGTGTTGCAATTTGCTCCTCCAGATCTCTAATGCAACCTGCTCACATCTGTCGCAGCGGTATCCATCCTGGAGCTGCTGCTCCATTGTTGTATACATGTGGCACATTGTGCACTGCACAAAACCTTCAATCTAGCTAACCCCCATTTTCCCAGTAACAATAATAATGTTACTAATACTCAAAGTGACATTTGAGTATTAGGTATTAAGGCCACATTAGGGTATTGCATTGGTGGATTTGATGTCTGACATGGCGTAGGTTTGTCATATAGACATTTAAACAAAAGTTTTCTAACAAATAGTTGTATGTCTTTTACTAACTCAAATTTATTCATATTTTGTTGCGGACAGAATCTAAGACCAAGAGCCATAACAGACTTTTCTATGTACGTAAGTGAATATGATGATACATTAACTAAGTTGAGTTTGTTCTCATCACTTGTGTCTTCACAACATATGGTTATATCCCCGACCCATCCTTTGGGAGAGAGGGGGACATCCTCTCCCCCGGATGGGGGGTAAAAAACCAGAGGGTCTAAAAGTGTCAAGATTGATGATACTGGAAGTATCAGATTGAGAAGGGTCAGAGTCACCCGCCACCTAACCTTGTGTATAACCCACTGGGTAAACAGAAGAAGATTGTGACACACCTCTTGAAGTTTGAGAGCCCAAAGAGACCTTTTCCCATTCCACCCACCAATAGGGGCTGACCCCTGTCTGACCTGTCTGCCCCATTATAATCTAATTCACCCTCCCCCACAATCCTAGTTTAAAAATTCCTCCAGCCTTCCCATAAACCTCTCCCCCAGCACAGTAGACCCCCTTCCATTTAGGTGCAAACCATCTTTAGCATATAGATTGCACCCCAATGAAAAGTCAGCCCAGTGCTCTAAAAACCCAAATCCCTCCTCCTTACACCAGGTCTTTAGTCATGCATTCAGCTCTCTAATCACCCCTGCCTTTCCGGTGTTGTGCATGGCCTAGGCAATATTTCAGAGAATATCACCTTGGAAGTCCTTCCCTTCAACTTGCAGCCTAGTTCTTTAAATTAAGACAAAACAGAAAAGCGCCTCTGAGTGCAAGGTTTAATGTACAATAACAGGTAGTTATAAAACACTTACATAAAAGTAAGGGAAGGTTGGCTCATCTGGGGCAGAGACCTCGGGGAACAGTCCTCAGCGCCTCCTGTATGAGGAAGTACCCACCATGGTGACCGCAGTGAAACAGGAGAGAAGCTGGCAAGTCCTGTGTTTCTGGGTATTCAGCTCGGAGTGTGGCACCAATAGGCGTGTGATGTCACCAGGGTGAGGGGAGAACCACAACAAGTTTCAGAGCATACATGAAGCTCGTACGAAGCATGCGCACTCTTTTCTCAAGTAAAACAATGAAGGAAGAAGGGCATGTTTAAATACTCTGCATGGAAAGGATTAATTAGCCAATTAGCAGGTTAAAAATACTGAACTGCCAATTGCCAGGATGCAAATAACAGAATATGCAATTGAATATGTATTACAAATAAGTTATTATCCATATTATAGGAAATTAAGTATAAGAAATTGTATTTAAAAAATATATAAAAAATATATATTAAAATATTTGACCGGTGATATATATAGATGTGCCAAATTATTAGTCAAATTATTTCACATCCCTTTTGTCCCTAGTGCTTTGTCTAGTGCCCTGCATGCAGTTTTATATTATATATACCGTTCTTTCTGCCTGGAAACTGGAGATTGTCCATAGCAACCAAAAAGCATCCCTTTATGTCAAAAGTGGTTTTAGACCAGCTAGAAAACAGCAATAATAAATTAGAATCACTTGCAGAATTGAGTGATAGCGATTTGTGAGGATAATAGTCATCAACCACTGAAAGTGACGACAGCGACAATTCAGCAATTGAGCACATTTCAGTGTTTTTGATTTGATTACATTATTTTATTATTATATTATTATTTGTTATAATTATTTAGAGTTATTTATTATATTATAATCTATGATTTCGGGTTTCAAACTTTATCATACCCCGGAGGTCTACTAGTCTCTTGTTTGGACAGATTTAAGTGAGTTATTCTTAAGAATTACAGGCCTACAATATAAAACACCAAATTTCCATGCAAAACAATGTACCGCTTTCAGCATCAAAAATCTGATATAATCATACCAACGGGGATTACGTCTGCAGCTGCAGGCATCACCCCAGTATAATTATTTAGAGCCGGCGGTTGACTCTCTTGTAATAGCAATCGGAATGGCTTGCTAGCTGCTTGATTGCTATTACAAACAGCGGGAATGGACAGCTCCCCTCCCGCTGACATCCACAGCTCTCCCGGGCTTTCCTGTCCCACTGAGAGACCTGTGGGACCAGCCAGCGCATCCCCTGGCTGGCCGGACAGTCAGGCAAAGCCATGATTGGCTTTGCTTGGCTGTTCATAATAGTAAACCAGAAGCGATGACATGACATCACCTCCGGGTTTCCTCGGGAACCATCTACGCCAGTTTTAAAAAATCTTGGTGTTTTAAATGCTTTTAAGTGCAGAGGAGGGACTTGAGGTCTTATAGACCCCAGATATATCCATAAAGAGTACCTGTCACTGCCTATTTCTGTCACAAGGATGTTTACATTTCTTGTGACAGCAATACAGTAAAAGTGCAAAAAATTAAATAAAACAACAGTGTAAAAAAAAAAAAAAATGTTTTTTTTTTAAAGTGCCCCCCATCATCCCTTGCTCGCACGCAAAGTCGAAAATGCACGTCAGTCCCACACGCAGGCAAACATCGATCGTCCCATACATGTGTGTAAACATAACCCTAGAGTATAGTGTGACACAATGCTCCATAGGACTCCAGGTGTTTATTGGAGGACTTAACTGCAAACCTGACATCACCAAGGCACTGCACTTAATTTTCAGTTTATGTAATCCTGCAGAAAACTATCAGAAGCTGTGGACATGCTAACAGTGAAGGTCATAGACTGTAGACACACATGGTTGGAGATTGGCAACATGGTGCAGGAAATAGCCAAAGCATGGGAACATGTTATAAAAGATTACTCAAGATCAACACCATCACAACTCCTTTACAGAGCATTGTTCCCATTCCTTCTCATTACTGACAACTTGGGGAGAGGGTTTCTCATAAAATGCTGCAGTTTGGACACTAGGGGCTTAAATTCATGCTTGGAAATTAATTTGTATCTGCTGGCTAAAGGGCTTAAATGTACTGTATGTTAAATTTAATGCACCTACAATGGAATATGTTATTCCCTATATAGAAAAATAAACATGAGTGACAATTTAACCTAAGTTATGTAGACATAATTCATGTTTATGTTTAATACATGTTTATTTAATACTCAATAGGCCATTGTAATTTAAATAGTTTTATCCTGCAAACTGAACCAATTTATTCATGAATATTATACCTCTATTAACAATATATATATATTTTTTTTAAAAGTGATCTACTGCCAACGAAGGATCAGAAAATAGGAAGGAGTTTCATTATTCAGTGCTCTGTTTTTATGAAAAAGCATATCTTAATGTTAGACCTATTGAGCCCTCTCTCACCATGTGATTTATGAACTGCATATCGCTAGGGACAGATTTCATTTACACACCCTAATGAAACTTTCATTGTTTTAATGCCTATGATCAAAGTATTTTCTCACTTTATTTTTTATATAAATTAAAAAAAATGTATATATAAAAAAAAAAAAAACACACAAGTGAAAAAATAGTAAATTTTTCATTGATCACACCTACTTGCCTTTCTAAACCTTTTCCTTTGATAAAACATGCACGGATGCATGCATTCTTTTCACACACACATATTCATATATTTTATACTGTACTGTCTAGTTATATTAATAATATAATAAAGATTGCAGGCCACGAAAATCAGGAAAATTCATTCCTAAAAACAAATACAGTATTTTGACAGAAAATTAAACTGGGAAATTGTTGCTAAGGTTAAAAAGCTTAATGACATCTGTTTTATATTCTGCAAACATTCTGTAAAAGAGAAGACAAAAACTAAAAGTATAATGTCCTTTTCTCCTTTGTTGACTTCCGACAAAGGTATTGGTTAATTTGTACTCTTTTGTACTCTTAAATTTTCCATGTTGACTTAAGATATGTGCAGGCAGTCAGATATGTGTCTACTTTTTCCACTTTCCTTGTGCCTGAAACACAAGCTTGCAATCACTTCATTTACTGTGCCTCTTTGTGGTAGTCACACGCCCTGAGTATACAATTATGTCAGTGATACTACTTCTCTACGTTAACCATTTCTAAAATGCAATGGGTAGCACTAATGTAAAAATATTTACAACTGAACCTTTGAAGTTGCACCCCAGAAAAATAATATTTCTTCTTAAAAAATTATAAACGCTTGAGTTATTTTACCTGTGTTTGTTGTTTTCTATTAAGATCACTCACAATTTCTAAATCACATACATAGGGTCTATTCATGAAAAAAATACGTATTTGCTTTTTTTGAATGTGTCATCATTTGCACAATTGTAACAAATAATACCTATTATTTTGTAATATGTGTATAATACGTTGTTGCTTTTCACTGGGCAAATGTAACATTCCCTAAAGCTTGAACCCAAGATAAAAAATAGCCATAAGAGCATTCAACCATAGAGAAGATAGCCTAACACTATTGAATAAGAACATTGAACCAGCGGGGAAATAATACGAGGGAGACCTTTGCAGTGTGCACATCTATGGAGATTCCCATGCAAAAGATGTGGGTTCCTCCTTAAATTCAAATTATAGAAACAAGGTATCTACACAAGGTACCGAGCTGCGTGCTCAGATAGGGGACCCCCACATCTACCATCCAGGGTTGTGAGGAAGAGGCCCTAGTCCTCATTAACTTGAAGACAAGGTACATTGCCAGGGTGGGTGTTCCCTTGCAAGGCATCACCTTGTGTTGAGGTCATGGGGCCTGGTATGATTCAGAAGGGGGGTTGCATGCTTGTCCCATCCTTTCCTGGCCAGACAGGCTGCATGCTTGGATTAAGGGTCCGGTATGAATTTTGGGGGATACATCATGCCTTTTTGTTTCTTGTTTGTGTTTAGTTCCCGCTAACATCCTTCCCAAACTAAGTGTCTGAGATGGAATTTAAAGGGGACACCATTTACATTTTTATTTTTTATTGGGCCACCCTTAAAACCCATACCATGTAAGTCCTCCCTTTGGGGAACTAAATGGGCACGTGTCGGGTGGGCGAAACTGGTACTACTAAAATCTATGGGTGGAATTGGCCTCCTGGACCTACAGTGCTATTATTGCGCTGCTCATATGACTAGGGTGGTAGATTGGAGCATTCATACCCGTTGCAATGATTGAGTGAATCTGGAATGAAGGATTTTGGGAACGGAGGTTTGCTCGGTTCCCTGGTTCTTCAAAAAGCCTGCGAGTCCTAACCTTTACACACACCCCTCATTGGAGCAACTCTGCTTGAATTTGACAGGGTATGTAAAGTGCATGCACTGTCGGCCATGGAATGCTTGCTTTCCACATCAGAGGTAATCCAGACTTCCCCCCGGGGTTAGCCAAAACTTACCTGGCACAAGAATGGCCATAGGCAGAGATGCAAGCAAAACACTTCTTCCACAGAGACAAGTTTGTTTGGTAGCAAGACCTGGCAGCACTGTCTAACACTAAATCTTTCCCCTTCTGGTCCTATTTCCAATTAAAACACTTCCTAGATGATCAAGCTAGAAGAGAAAGATTCACAAAAGCGCCTACGGTATTCGAATCCCTGTGTTCGAGTTCGACACCCCAGAGGCATGTGATCTCAGCACTGTACGCCTCCATGTTTGGGGAACATTATGCTCTTTTACGCTCAGATCATGCATTCTGGGAATCTGTGCTGGACACAGAGATAGCAGACGCTAGCTGGGACCGCATTCACTTGTTTATTCACAAAGGTACTCTGAATGTGAATATGCAGGAAAATGGGTATAACATCAAAACTAGATTGTACAAGAACTGCTTCACCAACAATTTCCAACAATACCTGATCAATGTTGGAGATGCGACCAGGAAATAGGTCGCTTCCTACACATTTGGTGGACGTGCCCACTGATCCAACCATACTGGAGGAAGATGCATGAAGTGACGATGGCCATCTCTTCACTCCCCTTTGAATTTACACCAACGCAATATCTCCTTCGTCTTTCCAAAATACCCCAACAAAAGTACTATAAGTCGGTAGCCATGCACATGATTAACGCTGCTAGGCTGTGCATTCCAGTGAATTGGAGGTCCACATTGCCTCCTTCAATTAAAGATTGGGCACTACGTATAAACCGTATAGCGACAATGGAAGAGCTTATACTCACTGCACAGGATAGAATCTCCAGTTTTTCTGCTACCTGGGAGGTGTGGATCACTTATAGAAATTCTCAACAATACCAAGAATTGCTACAAAATGGCGATTTGATCTAGATGCATTGCTGACTACGTCGCTGCATCTGGGAAACATAGTGGACTCTGTATGACGTATTACTGCACTGACAGTAGATGGAGGGGGCAGCTGGTGGGCCCACCACCCCCTCTCTGTCTGATATCTTGTGTATGCGTTAGCTCTCACCCCCCCCCCCCCCCCCTCCATTCTCTTATATTTAACTCTGTGCTTACTTTCTTCCTCTTTCCCTCTATCTTCTTATCTGGCTCTCTTACTCATTTTCCTCTCTGTTTCTTTTTCTTTCTTTTTTTTCTCCTTGTATCTAGCTTAGGGTGGGGCATTTATCCTATTTTGCTACTGTATTCTGTATGGTCTTTAAAACCCACAATAAGATTTTTATGTTAAAAAAAAAACCATACCAGACCATGCATTTTTTTTACAATATCACAGCTGTTTTTTTACATTCATGTGTCAGCCCGGAATCCCAGGCTGACACCCAAAGGGGATAAGTCATATTTTTTTTTGAATACTGGTGGGTGGTAATATCACCACTGCTAAATGTTTTACTTTGCACTGCTGCTCGAGGTTCAACTAAATACCCACTCAAGTAGCCATTCACACAGGCATCTCCATAGATGTACACAGTACAGATGTCTTCCTCATATTATTTGCCCTGCTGGTCAAATGTTCTTAACTTATAATGTTAGGCTTTTTTCTATATTGATGTATAAATGTTCTTATGGGTATTTTTATCTTAGAATCAAATGTTAGGGAATGTTACACTTTCCTGGTGAAAGGCAACAAAGAAACCTGTCATGTACCTGGCTTGAGGCCGATTTGACGAGAGGGCTTCCCTTGTGGCTAAGTGCCAAGCACCCCTCAAGGTGAAAACAGGAAGTGCTAGGCTCAAAGAAGCATGGGTGCCATTAAGGGCACTTTCACACTGAGGCGTGGGGGCGTCAGCGGTAAAGCCCCACTAGTTTTAACTGTGCTTTTTGGCCGCTAGCAGGGCGCTTTTAGCCCCCGTTAGCTGCCGAATAAAGGGTTAAAAGCACTCGCAAAGCGCTGCTGCCACTTCTGCGGCGCTGCCCATTAACTTCAATGGCAGGGGAGCTTTAGGATCGGTGTATACGCCGCTCCTAAAGCGTCCCGGAGATGCTCTTTGCAGGAATTTTTTTAACGTCCTGCCAGCCCACTGCTCCAGTGTGAAAGCACTCACACTGGAGTGACAGGAGAGGCACTTTGCAGATGCTATTTTTAGCGCTAAAGCGCATGTTAAGCGCATCAGTGTGAAAGTAGCCTTAGGTAGATCTGCTGAAAGCTGCTTGCAGCACAGTGGACCTGGATAGCTGTCAGCCGGTCTGTCAGGACGAATGGCAGGATCTTCATAGCCCCTGGTGTGCAGCAGAACAGGGCAGCGACCACAGGCAAGGTGGCACCTGAGGAAGAAGCAGGTTCAGGCTGGTAGGACTGGACTGAAGAGGCAAAGTCAGGATGGGAGCCAAAGTCATACACAGGATGGCAAGCCATGAAGTAGGCAGATGCGTGGTCAAGAACAGAGCTGGGTCACTCACAGGGATCTAGTGGAGCAAGCAGAAGGGTAGTCAAGAGCAAGCCAGGGTCATGCACAATAGAGCAAGAGAAGCAGAGTCTTTAGAGCAAGCCGGGGCATATAGGGCATTTGGCACCAGTTCTGGCAGCAGATGTGCGTGAACATGCGCCAGTGCGGACGTTACCGCTCAAGAGCACATGTGCCCATTTCTGCACAAATGAGCACGACCATGTAAAGTATTTGCAACTATGCCAGGTCTTTTTATCAGCACCTGCACATTTTTATTCTTCTGTCTCCTTTTCCGCACATGCTCATGTTTATTCCGAATAGCACCCTGACAGTACCATTAAATACATTATGTAATACAGACAGTACAGATGTTATTTGTTACACTTGCACTAATGATGAGACATTCACAAAGCAAAATGTTATCAATAGAACCCAAAGTATACAATTATTATTTTTGCTTGATAAAAAATGAACTGCTCAATATCTTTATTTAAAGCGATTCTAAACAGAAAGAATAAAATAAAAACAACAGTTTTATATACTGTATTTAAATTTACCAGTCCTTAGATTTGGTTGCTGCAAACGTTTCCTTTTTCTCTAGATGTCATACCAGAAATTATCCAGATTTTTCAGTGAAGGGAAAATAAATGTTTTTTTTTTCTTCAGTAGTGTCTATTCACATCAATCCAATGCATTAGTATAAGCTGGAAAAAGTGCCCTGCATGTTTCATTTGTGGTGTGCTGACCTACATTTTTTCTATTCAAATCGATGGGATGAGATCCTGCCAAAATGCAAAACAGTATATATGAATATATTCATTAAAGTGATTGTAAAGGCTCTTTTAAAAAAAGAAAACATGTTATTCTTACCTCCTCTCTGCAGTTGGTTTTGCACAGAGCAGCCTGGATCCCCCTCCTCCCGGGTCCCTTTTTGCTGCTCCTAGCCCATCCCTCCTTTGAGTGCCCCTCAGCCAGCATCTTGCTACAGGGGGCACCCAAGCCGAGTCTGAGCTCTGTGTATCCATGTGTATCACACAAAAGTGAGTACATCACTCACATTTTTGTAAATATTTTATTATATCTTTTCATGTGACAACACTGAATAAATTACCTTTTGCTACAATGTAAAGTAGTGAGTGTACAGCTTGTACACACAGCCATTAATGTCTAAACCACTGGCAACAAAAGTGAAAGTGTCCAAATTGGGCCCAAAGTGTCCATATTTTGTGTGTCATGTGCCACCAAAATTTTCCAGCACTGCCTTAACCCTCTTGGGCATGGAGTTCACCAGAGCTTCACAGGTTGCCACTGGAGTCCTCTTCAACTCCTCCATAAGGACATCAGAGAGCTGGTGGATGTTAGAGACCTTGTTAGAGACCTTGCGCTCCTCCACCTTCCATTTGAGGATTCTCCACGGATGGTCAATAGGGTTTAGAGTTTCTTTAGCAAGGCAGTGGTCATCTTGGAGGTGTGTTTGGGGTCATTATCATGTTGGAATACTGCCCTGTGGCCCAGTCCCCGAAGGGAGGAGTTCATGCTCTGCTTCAGTCTGTCACAGTACATGTTGGCATTCATGGTTCCCTCAATGAACTGTAGCTCCCTGGTGCAGGCAGCACTCATGCAGCCCCAGACCATGACACTCCCACCACCATGCTCCCCATTCACACCTGAGACCTTGTAACACTAACGAGTCACATGAAAACCGGGGGGGGGGGGCTAATTGGGCCAAATTTGGACATTTTCACTTAGGGGTGTACTCACTTTTGTTGCCAGCAGTTTAGACATTAATGGCTTTGTATTGAGTTATTTTGAGGGGACCGCAAATTTACGCTGTCGTGCAAGCTGTACACCCACTACTTCACATTGTAGCAAAGTGTAATTTCTTCAGTGTTGTCACATGAAAAGATATAATAAAATATATTTACAAAAATGTGAGGGCTGTACTCACTTTTGTGAGATACTGTATGTGGGTGCATTGTGTTAAAGCCCATACTTTTCTTCCTGTACATACACTACAGTGGTGTGAAAAAGTGTTTGCCCCCTTCCTCATTTCCTGTTCCTTTGCATGTTTGTCACACTTAAGTGTTTCGGAACATCAAACCAATTTAAACAATAGTCAAGGACAACACAAGTAAACACAAAATGCAATTTGTAAATGAAGGTGTTTATTATTAAAGGTGAAAAAAAATCCAAACCATCATGGCCCTGTGTGAAAAAGTGATTGCCCCCTAAACCTAATAACTGGTTGGGCCACCCTTGGTTGCAACAACTGCAACCAAGCGTTTGCGATAACGTGCAATGAGGCTTTTACAGCGTCCTGGAGGAATTTTGGCCCCTCATCTTTGCATAATTGTCCTAATTCAGTTACATTAGAGGGTTTTCGAGCATGAACGGCCTTTTTAAGGTCATACCACAACATCTCAATAGGATTCAGGTCAGGACTTTGGCTAGGCCACTCCAAAGTCTTCATTTTGTTTTTCTTCAGCCATTCGGTGGTGGACTTGCTGGTGTGTTTAGGATCATTGTCCTGCTGCAGAACCCAAGTTCGTTTCAGCTTGAGTACACGAACAGATGGTCGGACATTCTCCTTCAGGATCTCTTGGTAGACAGCAGAATTCATAGTTCCTTTTATCACGGCAAGTCTTCCAGGTCCTGAAGCAGCAAAACAGCCCCAGACCATCACACTACCACCACCATATTTTACTGTTGGTATAATGTTCTTTTTCTGAAATGCAGTGTCCCTTCTACGCCAGATATACTTGGACACACACCTTCCAAAGAGTTCCACTTTTGTCTCATCGGTCCACAGAATGTTGTCCCAAAAGTCTTGGGGATCATCAAGATGTGTTGTGGAGAAATTGAGACGAGCTTTGATGTTCTTTTTGCTCAGCAGTGGTTTTCTCCTTGGAACTCTGCCATGCAGGCCATTTTTGCCCAGTCTTTTCCTGATGGTGGAGGCATGAACGCTGACCTTAACTGAGGCAAGTGAGGCCTGCAGTTCCTTGGACGTTGTTGTGGGGTCTTTTGTGACCTCTTGGATGAGTCGTCGCTGCGCTCTTGGGGTAATTTTGGGCGGCCGGCCACTCCTGGGAAGGTTCACCACTGTTCCATGTCTTCGCCATTTGTGGATAATGGCTCTCACTGTGGTTCGCTGGATTCCCAAAGCTTTGGAAATGGCTTTATAACCCTTTCCAGACTGATAGATCTCAATTACTTTCTTTCTCAATTGTTCCTGAATTTCTTTGGGTCTCGGCATGATGTGTAGCTTTTAAGGATCTTCTGGTGGACCTTACTGTGTCAAGCAGCTCCTATTTAAGTGATGCCTTGATTGTGAACAGGTGTGGCAATAATCAGGCCTGGGTGTGGCTAGAGAAATTGAACTCAGGTGTGGACAACCACAGTTATAGTATGTTTTAACAAGGGGGGCAATCACTTTTTCACACAGGGCCATGATGGTTTGGATTTTTTTTCACCTTTAATAATAAACACCTTCATTTACAAATTGCATTTTGTGTTTACTTGTGTTGTCCTTGACTATTGTTTAAATTGGTTTGATGTTCCGAAACACTTAAGTGTGACAAACATGCAAAGGAACAGGAAATGAGGAAGGGGGCAAACACTTTTTCACACCACTGTATATTACCAAAAGTATTGGGACACCTGCCTTTAAACGCACATGAACTTGAATGGCATCCCAGTCTAATGCCAGACCGTGTGTATGCTCCATCGAACATTTGCTGTCGGAATTTCTGCCAACAAATATTTTTTATAGCAGGTTCTCAAATTTTCCGCCAACAAAACTTGTTGTACGTCACCGCGTTCCCACATTCTGAATTTTTGGCCAACATTTGTATGACCGTGTGTATGCAACACAAGTTTGAGCCAACATGCTTCGAACAAAAATCCACAGTTTTGTTCTGATCGTGTGTACTGTCTGTAGGGTTCAATACAGGCATACCCCACTTTTAAGTACACAATGGGGTTTATTTACTAAAGCTGGAAAGTGCAAAATCAGGCTTCCTTCTGCATAGAAACCAATGAGCTTCCAGGTTTTATTACCAAAGCTAAGTTTAACAATCTGGGGTTAGAAGCTCATTGGTTTCTATACAGAAGTGAGCCTGATTTTGCACTTTCCAGCTTTAGTAAATATTGAATTGAGCTGGCCCACCCTTTGCAGCTATAACAGCTTCAACTCTTCTGGGAAGGCTGTCCTCAAAGTTTAGGAGTGTGTCTATGTAAATGTTTGTCAACTCTAATTCATCCTGAAGGTGTTCTTTTGGGTTGAGGTCAGGACTCTGTGCAGGCCAGTCAAGTTCCCCCACCCCAAACTGGCTCATCCATGACTTTATGGACCTTGTTTGTGCACTGGTGCGCAGTAATGTTGGAACAGGAAGGTGCCATCCTCAAACTGTTCCCACAAAGTTGGGAGCATGAAATTGTCCAAAATGTCTTGGTATGCTGACGCCTTAAGAGTTCCCTTCACTGGAACAACTCAATATTAAACCCTACGGACTACGACTGGGATGCCATTAAAGTTCTTGTGCATGTAAAGGCGGGCGCCCCAATACTTTTGGTAGTTAGTGTATGTGTTATGCAGTTGCAAAGGAGTTACGAATTTATATCATACAGACATGTCAAGTCAGAAATCCTAATATGTATAGCTCTTCCAGGTCAGTGACTCAGGAACTTATCAGAGCTATTCGATATGACAGCCAAGCAACCAGCATTTTTAGTAAATGAGTTCTATGTCTAAGCTTTGAAGTTCTCGCCTGAATTTAAAGTATTGCTTTTATATGCAGAACAAATTAGGGTCAGTTCACTCCACAGCATGAGCATTACAACATCTGCGTTGAGACGCATTAAAGTATGTTACTGTAATGCACTTATGCATATTTCCATTGTGTTTGCAATGCGTTTACCTGTGGTTTGAGTGCACTTTTGTTGCACTGCGTTAAGCTGCGTTTTCTTGCGTTGTGTTATGTGCTTCTCCTGTGACACCACTTCATAAATGTTTGCTGATTGAGTGTAGTATAGAAAAGCAAGATGGTGGTAAGAAATCAGAAGGAAGGAGAAACTTTTGTTCAACACTATTTGTATTGTGAAATCACATGCGGGCATGTTGTGTTGCGGTGGAATGCACTGTATATTTTCGCCACAGCGATTGAGCAAAAATGGTGCATGCAACGTAGCACAAAGGTGTGAACAACGCCAATTGTGGCCAATGTTATTTCCCTTGACGTTGTGTGGCGGTTGCACTGGGCAATACTGTCAAATGGTGGTGAAGGTGTATACCAGTGTAGATCATGGTAGTTGGTAGACAACCAAAACATCAAAGAAAATTTCAAGCAAAATAAACTGTTTCATAAAGTCCAAATGGTGCGAAGTAAGACAGTAATGGTGATATGGTTCAGATGTTGAATCCTCTCATTAAAGGGCAACAGAGCAACCAGCAGGAAGTAAAACATAAGCGCTTACCCTGTGTGATGGACCAACTCACCAGAAGTGGAAGGTCAGAAACAGCTTGTGTGGCTACCTCCAGGTGCCAATAATGTGGAATGAGTTGTTGAGTATAGACTGGAACGTCTCGAGGTCCTTAGCGGATACTCACCGACCAGATGGACGACAACTAGATCGGTATGGTAGGATGAATGCTCAACAGTCAGACTCGCCATGCATAGAGAGAGAAAAAACAGAAGAGGGACTCCTCATCGTGTAAAAACCCAAATGTAGGGGTTCGCTTTTATTGTAAAAAGAACAAGCATCCAACAAAAAAACAAATTTGTATTGAAAGGAGCTGTTCCAATAAAATCAAATAAAAAACGCAGTAGGCTGTAAAGCTGGGAGACCCGACGCGTTTCGTCTAAAAAGACTTCTGCTCCCACCCCAGCAGAAGTCTTTTTAGACGAAACGCGTCGGGTCTCCCAGCTTTACAGCCTACTGCGTTTTTTATTTGATTTTATTGGAACAGCTCCTTTCAATACAAATTTGTTTTTTTGTTGGATGCTTGTTCTTTTTACAATAAAAGCGAACCCCTACATTTGGGTTTTTACACGATGAGGAGTCCCTCTTCTGTTTTTTCTCTCTCTATGCATGGCGAGTCTGACTGTTGAGCATTCATCCTACCATACCGATCTAGTTGTCGTCCATCTGGTCGGTGAGTATCCGCTAAGGACCTCGAGACGTTCCAGTCTATACTCAACAACTCATTCCACATTATTGGCACCTGGAGGTAGCCACACAAGCTGTTTCTGACCTTCCACTTCTGGTGAGTTGGTCCATCACACAGGGTAAGCGCTTATGTTTTACTTCCTGCTGGTTGCTCTGTTGCCCTTTAATGAGAGGATTCAACATCTGAACCATATCACCATTACTGTCTTACTTCGCACCATTTGGACTTTATGAAACAGTTTATTTTGCTTGAAATTTTCTTTGATGTTTTGGTTGTCTACCAACTACCATGATCTGGACTGTTTACTGAGGCTTTTTAGCAATAATATAGTCTTTACCATATACTGCCCACTGAATAAGTGTCTAGCGGTACCTATTGATTGTTCACTGCCTCATGCGTTCACTTGTTAAGTGGCAGTCTTGACATGAACCCTGATGTTCTATTTTTATTTATTTTTATTTTTATTTTTAGCCCTCTTGTATTTTAACAGTGTGCACACATCCTGTTACCAATACTATTCACCTGTCGCCTATACAATTCCATGTATTTGGTCACACTATACACTTAATGCTATTGTCTCTTTCCCCTTTTTTTGTTTTATTGTAATACTGTCAAATGCACCACAACAGCACTAGTGTGAACCAACCCTTCATATTATGTTTTTAGCCTGGGTTCACACTATAGCGAATTTGCAGCGGGGCAAAATACTGCGAATTCGCAGGACATTTGAAAACCCATTGTTTTCAATGGGGCACGTTCACACATGTCCGGTGCATGCGCACTGCGAATTGCCGAAAAACCGCAACCGTCTTTGGTGCGGTGTGGGACAGATCAGGTGCGAATTCAGGCCCATTATCTTCTATGGGCACGCATCTGATTCGCACCTGGCTTGCGTTCTGAACAGAAATTTGCAAGTCATTGTACCACCTCTTTAGGGGAAGTCCACGCCCAATTTAAAAAAAAAAAAACGGCATGGATTCCCCCTCCAGAGGCATACCAGGCCCTTAGGTCTGGTATGGATTTTAAACGGCGTGGGGGTTCCCCCAAAATCCATACCAGACCCTTATCCGAGCACGCTGCCTGGCAGGTCAGGAAAGGGGTCACGCAGACTGGCAGGGTTGTCGGGAAGAGGCCCTTGTTCTCATCAACATGGGGACAAGGTGCTTTGGGGTGGGGGGCCGCAGGGCGCACCCCTTCCCCAAAGCACCCACCCCCCCATGTTGAGGGCATGCGGCCTGGTACGGTTCAGGAGGGGGGGGCGCTCACTCGTCCCCACCCCCTTTCCTGACCTGCCAGGCTGCATGTTCAGATAAGGGTCTGGTGTGGATTTTGGGGGGACCCCACGCCGTTTTTTCGGCGTTGGGGTACCCTTAAAATCTATACCAGACCTAAGGGCCTGGTATGCCTCTGGAGGGGGAACCCATGACGTTTTTTTTATAAAAATTTGGCGTGGACTTCCCCCTCAGAAGTAGTAAAATGAGTTGCGAATTCATGCTAGCAGCTGATTTGCACCTATAACGCGGACAATCCGCAGAACAGCCGACGTTTCACTGCGCAGTCACGCAGGGCCTTGAATTCGCAGCGCACTAGTCTGAACCCAGGCTTAAAGCATTTTGCCACCACCAAAAGCTTATATCAGATTAACTTAAAACAAAATATACTAGTGTCCCAGTTTATGTGAATAAAAAAAAAAAAATCAGGTATGCAAGCTTGTAGCAATTTAACTTATACTGTACAGCTCTCAGATCAGTCTGCTAGAAGTAGAGGCATCTATTTTTAGCCAGCTAATTTAAAGTAGTTCTGTAACACTTTACATTCTTGCTTGTAACGAATGCAGGATCCATATTTACTGAATGTAAAGCAGCTGAAAATTATCTCGCCACAAGATAATGCTGCATTGATTTTACAGCACCGTGCCAAACTTTTACTAATGGGAAATGTTGAAGCAAGCAGAGCTAAACTGGAACCTTTCAAGAAACACTCATAATATTGTCAGTTGCTTTGTATTGTAATGAATCTGTGTTATCATGTGCATCCCCAAAGAATGACAATAGCAGGGAGCTATTAACCGGCTAGTGCATCAAATGATCACCAGTATCTTAATGTTCCATGGTCCATGGTGCACAAAGCTTATATTAGTATAGGGACGCTAATGTCACCAAGCATTACCTAGACAAAAAGAACAGAACGGTAATAGTATGCCAATATAGTGCCACATGCAGTATTGAAAGCAGAAAAGAAAAACTCCCCTATGGTGGACTTTAAAGGCACATAAGAATATAGTTGAAAGGGTATCCAAAGTTTTTATAAAGCCCAAAAATATTTATTAATGATTAAACATAGTCGCTAAAATTGTACATATGATAATATGAAACGATGGGATGTCTAAACAGTTTATGATATTGTCACCATGTTTGTAAAAAAGAAAACATATATGAAGTCCTCTTGCACCCAACGAATGGGTTGCAAAGTTGGGTGCAAGAGGACTTCATATATGTTTTCTTTTTTACAAACATGGTTTAGACATTCCATTGTTTCATATATTATGTACAATTTTAGCGACTATGTTTATTCATTAAATTTTTTGATTTATAAAAACTTTGGATACCCTTTCAACTATATTCTTATGTGCCTTTAGCCCGGGTTCACACCAGTGCGGTGCGAATTCCAGCTACATTTTCTCTGTGAAGAGAAGAGAAAATGTAGCTGTTCAGCAGTGCCGCTCCGTTCTATGAGCGCATGAGCGCATCAGCTGAGCAGGGAGAGGGGGAGAGGAGGGGGAGGTGTAGTGAGAACAAGGAGAGATTCCTTGTTCAGAACGCAATGCATCTGTGAATCAGATGCATTCCCATAGAGGTTTATGTGTTTGTAATTCGCACCGCAATGCCCAGAAAACGCACACGTTTTTTGTGCAATGCGCAGTGCGAATGTAACGCACATATGTGAACAAGATACATTCATTAGAATGTATTTTAAAATGTTCTGCGAATTGGATGCGGTGTAAGCCACATCAAATTCGCATAGGTGTGAACGGGGGCTTAAAGTCCACCATAGGGGATATTTTCTTTTCTCCAAGCATTACATAGAGATATGATAGACTCCAACCATTTTACAGTACATATTCTTTTTAAGGAAACAATTGTTGATCTTGTAAATGCACAGCCTGCATAGCATGTATGGGCTTATTTAACCACTTCAGCTTCGAAAGGCTTTACCCCCTTCCTGACCAGGCCATTTTTTGTGATACTGCACTGCGTCGCTTTAACTGACAATTGCACGGTCGTGCGATGCTATACCCAAATAAAATTGATGTCCTTTTTTCCCACAAATAGAGCTTTCTTTTGGTGGTATTTGATCACCTCTGCGTTTTTTATTTTTTGCGCTATAAACAATAAAAGAGCGACAATTTTTAAAAAACACAATATTATTTACTTTTTGATATAATTAATATCCCCCAAAAATATATAAAAAAAACTATTTTTTTCCCCACTTTAGGGCTATATGCATTCTTCTACATATTCTTGGTAAAAAAAAAAATCGCAATAAGCGTATATTGATTGGTTTGCGCAAAATTTATAGCATCCACAAAATAGGGAATAGTTTTATGGCGGTATTTGATCACCTCTGCGTTTTTTATTTATTGCGCTATAAACAATAAAAGAGCGACAATTTTTAAATATATATATATATATATATATATATATATATATATATATATATATATATATATATATATATATATATATATATATTTTATATATATTTTTTTTACTTTACTTTATACTTTACTACTGGAGGTAATTAAGGGCTACTCTAATTTGGCGTACAGAGACAGGTAGGGTGCCCTTCTCTGTATGCATTGTTTTAGAGTGGAATGTTTGCTGCCGTGACCCCCTCTCTATCATATTAGTTGTTGTTAATGACACTGTAAACCTAAAAGCTGACAGCCTCCTTGCAACTGGTGATGCTTCAGTAAACAGGGAGGCTGAGACACTAGTTCCTCCTCAGGTTTGCTTTGTACTTGTAATTAACAGCAGATAGTGGGCAGATTATATATCCAATAGCAGGCTGCAGCTGTCTGTTGGTTAAGGAACCACACGTGGTCTGCTGTCTATCACAAGGAAGGTGGACCTGATGGGGAACTAGAGCCTGTGAATCCACATCAGGCTCCGTCCACACAGATACAAAACTCCCTGAATCTGCGCTGTCTGTGTAGCAGGTGCAGCAGCAGGGAGGAAGCTCAGCTGCAGTGAGGATGGGGCGTCTGTATGGACAGTGAACACTAAACGAATGAAACTGTGAAATGGGTCACTGGCAAGTAATCTCCAATATACAGGCAATCATGCACAGCTATGCCACTTAAAGTTAATAGCAAGTGTTACATACTTGTATAAGGAGCCAAGATGACAAGAGTGGACTCTTGGGACACCTACAAGTTTGGACAGGGACTGCAAGGGCAATGGAAGGATGCAAGTGCCTGAAGCTGAAACTGAAGACTTGAATTTGCAAGCACTGGTATCAAGAAACCAGAAGCACAGTGGAGATGCCACCCAGAATATACCAAGTCTAGTTGAAAGCAGAGCCAGGTCACAAGCTGAATTTGGTAACAGTTAAGCAGGAAGGCACCAAATCTTGAGCATGATCAAGGTCAGATACGAGCAGAGGCTGGCAACATGCAGGCAGAGAGGTACAGAATTAATACCAGAAATGGTCTTTATAAGTCCAGGCCAACATTGGTAACAAATATAGGCAGCAAACATAGACAGGCAAGGATAATCCAGAAGCAGGTCAGAGGAAAGCCGGGTCAGTAACAGAGTCAAGCAGGTTCAGAATCATGAATAATAGGAACTCAAACTGAAAGACTATTCAGTAAACATTCCATGCAGGGCCTAGGTTTAAAAAGCCCACTAGAAGTCAGTATCCATATAACCATGTGTATGTCTTGTTGTGTGCACATGCACAATTATGTGCATGCGCATGAGCTTTACAGTTGGCACAACCTTTCTAATGACTGACATGATGTTCCTGAAAGTTAAAAAAGGCACAAATCCATCTAGTTTAAACACTAGAAAAAAAGAATACCTAGAAATCCCTCATATACAGAACCCTACACCCACAGTTGATCAAGAAAAAACAACCACTAAAGCATAGCCCAATTTACTCCACTGGGGGAAAAAAATCTTCCTGTTCCCCAAGGCAATCAGGAATTTTCTGGTTCAAAAATCACTGGAGTTTATACTTGTAAATGATAATAGCCTGTTATATTCTGTCCATTCAGAAATTCATCCAGTTTTTTAAAACAATTAACTAAACTGGCTACAGCTAATTCCTGAAGGAGTCTATTTCCCCTTTTCATATTTTTCAATGACTTTAAAGTCAATACCTTTGCACCAAGTACACCATATGTACCATTTTTGTATTCTACATACTGATCATATCCTCTTTAAACTCCTTTCTCAAAGGAGAATAAATGTGCTTCAGCTAATCTTTCTCCATAGCTGAGCCCCTGCATGCCTTTTATCAATTTGTTTGTCCTTCTCTGCATTCTCTCCAGTTCCCCAATATGATCTTTCTGAACTGGTGCTGAAAAGAGTTGCATATTCCAGATGAGTTCTTAGTAATGCTTTGTATAGGGGCAGGATTATGTCTTCCTGTCTCTTGAGTCCATATATATTTTAATACAAGCAAATATTTGCTTGCTTTAGAAACTGCAGCTTGGCATTGCATGCGATTATATAAGTCCATGATCTATCAGAACACTCAGATATTTCTCCATTATTGACACCCTCAGCTGTACTCCTCCTAGAACATGTGTCAAACCAATCCAATCCAGACCTCCAGGCCATTTAATGTGGCCCTCACACCTCTCCTACAACTGTGGAACCCCCTTCCTAAACTCAGCTCCCATCTTGTTTCAGCTCCTCCTCTAGATCCTGTGCTTCTCCATGCAGCCACAGCAGTCAGCAGCAGACAGGAGGGCAGGACTCCTCCTACAGATCCTGTGCCTCTCTGTGCAGCTGTAGCACCACCTTGTCTCTGCCTTCCCTGGTCTCAGCATTCAGCAGACTCCGGCAGCTGACTCCAGCCCTTCCTTGGGTCCTCCTTTAGACCCTGAAGTTTCTACTTCCCAGCTCCACCCCAGATTGTGCCCGGTAGCAGCATAAGGTAAGGGGGGTGCACTGTAATGAAAGGAAGGGTGGGGAGACTCTTGACTTCTGATGGTGGGGAGGGGGGCCTTGCTCTGGACATCTAGTCTTACAGATACAACCGGCTTTTTGATAGCAACCATAATGCTGATGTGATCCGCAATGAAATTGAGTTTGACACCCTGTCTTAGAATGTATGATGTACTCAAGTTTTAGCCCCAAGTGCATAACTTTACATTTGTCAATATTAAACCTTATTTGCCACCTAGTTGTCCAATCAAACAGTGCAGTAAGGTCTGCATGTAAGTTGGAGATTTAATACATCACGCAGCTTGGTGTAATCTGCAAACCAACTTTTATAAATAGGTTAAAACGTTGGGTCCCAACATTAACCATGGAGCACACCACTAATTACTTTAGTCCATTCAGAGTACGAATCATGAATCACTACACTTTTAATACAGTCTTTAAACCAGTTTTCTATTTATTTACAGACTAATTTTTCTATGGCTATAGACCTTAGAAAACTGTGTGAATGGCTATTGCATAGTCCAGTTATACGATATTAACAGACACTCTTTTGTATAGATTTTTGCTTACTTCCTCATAAAAAGAAACTAGATTTGTTTGTCAACTTTCATGAATCCATGGTGACTATTGTTATTGCTTAATATTGTTTTCTAGCAAAATCTCTTCTATTGTGTCTTTCATTGAACACTAAAGTATCTTTTAAACTGTAGAAGTTAATCTAATAGGTCTGTAGTTACTTGGTAAAGAATATAATCCCTCATTGGCCTTGCATTAATCTATTGACACCATTCCAGGCATTAAAGAGCCTCTAAAATTTACAAACAATGGCTTTAAAATATTTCATTTCATGCTTTTCAGTTCATTTCTTGCATACAAACGGCAAAGAATTGTTTTTCAGCTCTTTAGTGACACCCTTTGTGCTCCTCCTGCTAATTTCGTGTTAGTAGAAGTTTGGTAAGTGTTTATTTGGGCTTTTCATTTCACGCTTTTCATTTAGCGCTTTTCAGTTCACGCTTTTCATTTTGTGCTTTTCAGTTTGTTTCTGAACGGCCGTTCGTCAACCAGACATGTTGCGGAATCGGAGAAGATAATGTGTTATTTATTATTGACTTTGGAGTTATTGCTTTGACCCAAGTCCAGTCCAGGAACAGAAGGAGGAGGATTTCTGGGACCAAAAATGGTTTCTTCATTAATTGTGACCAATTATGTCATATGCCTTTGCTGCGGGAGCTTCAGGGGAATAATCCGGATGATTTTCGGAATTATCTCCGGATGACGGACCCCTGCTTTCACCAACTCTTGGCATTGTTGACCCCCTATATTAAGAAGCAGGACACATGCATGAGGCTTTTATTTTATTTTTTGGTTGAATAATGGTTAGTATGAATTGCTATATTTTCTATATTTTTGGATGCATAGAGTGCACTTTTTGGTTAAGTCCTATTGGCAGATAGAGTTTTCAGGTACATTTTAAAAAATACAATGTAAAATTAACAAGGGACACCAACATAGTTGTATCTTTGATCTTAAAAACTACGGGATAATGGTGTTGTGGTTACTTGCCCAAAAAAAAAAAAAAAAAAAACAAGCATAATAATATTATTTTATATTATAATATTATAAGTCTTTTAAAATACGTTTGTCAGAACTCCATCAGTATCAGCAGCAAAGCAGCTTCATTATTATCCCATTGAAGAAGAAGAGAATGTGCGCTGCATTTAGAGATTTCATAATTTGCAGCGTCACGAATGTTAAATCTCCATTACGAACGCTAGTTTACAAGACCGACCGCTTATGGCTCATCCTTGCTTCTGAGCATGCGTGTTTGTACTTTGGACTTTTGTCTGACGGACTTGAGTACAGACGATCGGAAAATCCGACAACAGACATTTGTATGCGGAAAATTTATAAGCCTGCCATCCAACATTTGTCTGCAGAACATTCAACAACAATTGTCCGATGGAGGGTACAAATGGTCAGATTTTCCACCAACAGCCTGTCATCACACAATTCCCATTGCAAAATCCAATCGCGTGTATGAGGCTTTCGTTTTAACCTTTTAAACGTATTGCCAATTGGGAATATATTTTGCAGGGTGTCTGCTATAGTCAATTTTAAACATTCCCATTTTTGTTCTGTGTTCTTTTATTACAATATTCCTCCCCAATCTAAGTCGAGAATAGCAGCCCTTAAGACTGTTGTCCTAAAATCTTACTGTTAGTACGCTCCTTTTGACAATTGTTGTCCAATTTTCTGCCAACAAATGTTGGATGACAGGCTAGTACATTTTCGACAGACAGCGGTTTGACGTCAGATTTTAGTATGGTCAGTACAAAAATCCGTCAAACAAAAGTCGAAAGTACAAACACGCATTCTCTGAATCAATGCTCACCAAATACGAAATTAGCAGAATGGGCACAAAATGTGGCGCTCAAGAGCTGAAAATTCCTTGTAGTATGTCGCTATGTTTGTGTTTGTCGACAATTGTGTACCATTAGTATGCAAGACAAGATCCTGGCACACGCCCTTTTGACAAAAATCAGACGCTCGGTTGGCCAACAATCGTACCATGTGTATGAGGCTTTAGCATTGAATGTGCTTTCCAGACAAGGTTTTCAGTCCCTTGGCCGATGGACCAGACTACACCAGTTGTCACTGATGCTTGCAACAGAAAAGATTCAGCACTGGCTACTACTAATTACCTGGAAGGTCTGAAACAAAGTTTTCTGATACTCTGGGTCTCGTGCCCTGCTCATACTGCAGATGTAGGAATAGGAGCTCCAACCTTCATATGTACATTATAGTACAACAGGAAGACTGCCTCTTTAAAATGATTGGTATTGCTGGTCCTTTCAACAGTGCACCATTGTACCAAAACCACTATTTCAGTTGCCTAGCAAGTGGGGATTTCACTCACTGTTACCTGAAGAGGTAGCAAAGTAAATATGTAGCACCCTTGTATTCCTGATAGGCCTAAGTGTTTTTACATGTTGAATGGGTTGAGTTCTATTTGCTGTTTGGTGTCAGTCAGTAAGATGGTTTTCCTTAACAGCCTTCACTGTGAATGTTCAGCGATAATGACAGGAGCATTTCTGTGGAAGAAACATCAAAGTAATAAATCAAAATCGTTATTTTCTTAAGTCATCCACTCCCCCACTACCCAGGTATCTAGAATAATGCACAGTAACTGTTTTATAATCTACAATATTTGGACTAATATAAAATATGACATTTAGAACAGTGATGTCATAGGGATCTTTGAGGTGACACTGGGGTTGATTTAGTAAAGGCAAATAGGCTGTTGACTTTCTAAGGGAAGTTAGATTTTGTGAGAGAATTTGCCCCAGAACTTAGTGAATGTGGTGAAATTTAACTTTGCTAAGAATACTGAATGACGTGAATGGAAAATAAAAATAAAAAACATAATTTTTGCTTGCACATGATAAGATGATGGACATCAGAAAAGTCTAACCTCATTCAAAATTTCCTTGCAAATTGCAACTTCCCTTGCAAAGTGAACATTCTAGTTTGACTTTAGCCTTTGACTTTTTGCCAACCTCACTGCCTTATGCCGCGTACACACTAGTGGATTTTCCATCAGAAAAATCTTGGATGGTCGATGACGTACAACACTACAATGAGCCGAGAAAATTAAGTTCAATGCTTCAGAGCATGCGTCGAATTGTTTCCGAGCATGCGTAAGAATTTTGCGCGTCAGAATTTCCGAACAAAACTTTTTCCGACCGAAAAATTGAGAACCTGCTCTCAATCTTTTGCTGGCTGGAATTCCGCTAGCAAAAGTCTGATGGAGCATACACACGGTCCCATTTTTGAACCAAAAGCTCTCATCGGACTTTTGCTGGCGGAATTTCCAATCGTGTTTCTGCTCACTAAAGCCATCACTTTCTGGAACTCCCCTTTATTTATTTGCCATTGGCTAAACAGTATGTATTAGGAATTAATAAGAATCCAATGCGCTACTCAAAGGTAAAAACAGTGTTAGAACTAAGGAGATTTCCAGATAGCACATTAGCTGGCCTCTCTATGC
The DNA here is from genome assembly GCA_028564925.1 of Lithobates sylvaticus. Classification (NCBI taxonomy): domain Eukaryota; kingdom Metazoa; phylum Chordata; class Amphibia; order Anura; family Ranidae; genus Lithobates; species Lithobates sylvaticus. Next base: position 339,133,219 of record CM053029.1, on the reverse strand, counting down.
TATTTAAAGCATTTACTATGCTTTAAACATTCACCATACATTTGCCCGCTGTCAGATTCGCTCACTGCACGTTCACAGCATTAATATATCGGCAAGTGTTACATGTGCAACACATATCTACAGCTGTAGTACTGTGAATGTTTTGATAAGTTATGCAGTTTGAAAACCTACATATTCAATCAATTTATATTCCGTGAATACTGTACAAACAGATTGAAACATGTGTGGCTAAATTAGTGATATAACTAAATATGATCACAATTGCCCTTTGTTTTATTATAACTTCTTTATTTAGAGGTTCACATTAGGACTCCATGTGACACTGGGTACTAACATTTATAGGTAAAGTTGATCCGGGGAAAATCCGACTGCCTCTCGGGGGATCAGGAAGGATTTTTTTTCCCCTGCTGTAGCAAATTGGAGCATGCTCTACTGGGGTTTTTTGCCTTCCTCTGGATCAACTGTGGGTATAGAATTGGGTATATTGGATTGTACGATATTTTTTTTATTTTATTTTTTATGGTTGAACTGGAACCTAACTATGTAACTATATTTAACTATGACATTAAGTTACTTTCACAGTGTAAACAAGAAGGGTATATATAGTTGCATCTATACACAAAAAACATTCCTCTGTACTTTTTGTTGTATTAGGTATTTAGTCCATTTAAGGCAGTAAAACCACAAGGAGGAAATAAATTGGGTCCATAAGAGCTTTTTTTTTTTTTTTAAATGGGTTGAGGTTCAAAGCGGGGAGAAGGAATTAACTATGGCAAAAGAAGGGAAATTGTATATAGGAGGTTCATTATTTAATAGGATAGGGGAAAAGAGAGAAAAAGAGAAAACAAAGTGGAGAAAAGAGAGTAAAGAAAAGAAGGATAAAGATGGATAGAGAAGAACAGTAGGAGATAGAGTGGGTGTCCATAGGGGTTGTCTACAGGAGCGTACAGATAAGGTAGCAGGTGAGGCTATTCAGAATTGTAAGTATTCAATATACAGTTTGAACTGTACACAGTAAAACCATCTGGCCGTATGAGATTTGGTTTTGTCTTTCAGGGCAGAAGTTAATTATTCCATCACTTGTTCATTATATAGTTCACCCTGGCAAACCGTAATGTCACTGTAAGAGAAGTCTGTTGTTTTTACAGACTTGGGATACAAGCCCTCGCAGTATTTAAGAGATGAATAAGTAAGGACATAGTAATGTTTTCTAGAAAGAGGTGTAAGGTTCAACAGGACAGTGGTAGGATTTTCAAAAAGGATATGTCTGTAAGTTGTGGTATTATATGTAGAACCTGTTGCCAGAAAGGGCAGATGGAAAGGCAATCCCAGAACACATGTTGGAGTGTACCCCTTGGTGTTTTGCATCGCCAGCAAAGGTCATTCTGTCAAGGCAATAGTTTAGCAAGGACAATCTGAGTACCGTACCAAAGCAATATGAGCTTGTAGGTGATTTCTTGGTACCTACAACTGATCAAGGCTTTGTGAACAAATAATAAAATGTTGTCCTTTAGACCATTGGTAAATGTGGTATTCAAATCATTTTCACATAGATATTGGCTTTGTGAACAAATAATAAAATGTTGTCCCTTTGACCATTGGTAAATGTGGTATTCAAATCATTTTCACATAGATATTGGCTTTGTGAACAAATAATAAAATGTTGTCCCTTTGACCATTGGTAAATGTGGTATTCATATCATTTTCACATAGATATAGGTATATGGGATCTTTCTGAGAGTTTATTTCCACCAGTAATTGATAAGACGTGGATAGGGTCGTTCTCAGGACAGCTTCACCTTGGTAGAGCTCCTCAAATAGGATGAGCTGTCTTTGATGTCCTGTGTGTTTTTTTTTTTTTTATCTGTAACAAAATAGGAAAAGAAGAATTTTTTCCCATATTCTGAGAACTTGACCAACACCAGAGATAAACCCTTGCACTGATTATTGTTTATTTCTTAAAGTGTGCAATATGTTACCCCAAACATTTTCTTTTTACCTATGTGTGTATTTGTTTATCTTTAATATAGTAGTCTTTTAGTGTTAGATTTATTCCATACAACAGAAATACCTGGCTGATCCTTCCAGTCCCCTTTCGTCCTTGCTGTCAACTTCGTGGTACATCATCTTGCTAGCAAAAATCAGATATCGCATAGCCTTTTGTTTCATGGAGGAATCATAATTGGGCTTAACCTATGATTTAGGATATATACTTACAAGCTAGATCATACTAAATATTAAAATGGGAGCTGATAGTTGATCGCATTGACAGACACTGCTGCTATAGACTAGTGTGGAGGGTTGCCTTTTGCCAAATAATAGAGTTTGTCTGTGAGATTACAGAGCATAAAAAAATCCCTCCCACCTCTCTTTTCTGCCTGTGTGAGTCACTCTATATTCAGAGCAGCGCTTGTATGTCTGTGTAAGAGCAGGAGCTGCAGCAAGGAGTGCTGGAGCCGATTGCTCCTTCTGTGAAAAGTGACTATAGCTTGGATGTGCTACCTTCTTCAAAACAATTTTGGGGAAACAATACCGGTAAATTTAATAACAGGAGTGCTTTCTATAGGACTCTGCAAGTCCAGTTCTCCTCTTTGCACTTTACAGGCAAGGTAAGAACACAACTTTGGGGAAATGTACTACGTTGAATGAGCAGTTTATTGGTTGATTCACTAAATGCCACATTTGCTGTATTTAGAAAAAGCTTTTTGTGTTCCCCGTATGAGCAAACAGATATGGGAACAGCTGCTGGTGCTTACTTTTTTGGCTTGGTTGTGCCATGCTTACATCTTGGTACACTTGGTATACAAATTGTATTAGGATGGATTCACAACACCTTTTATATATTATATGTGTTTGGTAAATCAAATGCATCTAGGCGCATGAGAAAAAACGATCCCGCTTTTCACAAAAAATCCTTCTGTGTACACTGACGGCTCTGACACACGTTGTCCCAAAATATTTTGTGGCACCTGCAAGTCGTTTTTTGCGTATTGGACATACCTACATACATACCGTACATCTGTTTTGTTTCCTTTTTTGAAGGATCTTTTTCTTTCCTTCTTTTTTTTTATTTGGGATTTTATCATTAATTGACCTAAAAAAAAAAACCTGTTGTAGTGTATTCCCCGGAAAATCTATATCATTTTTTAATTTTTTTTGCTAAATATCTATATTGTAGATTGGGGGCCTGTTTGCATCTTTTCAGTGCAGTGTGCCATGGTAGTGTGTCTGTTAGTGCTACACACGTTAACGCACAATATGTTTTGAATGGCACCCCATTGCACTAAACAACTCATATCCAATGTACCTGCGTTGAAGGGCACCAAAATGCATGGTAATGCACTACTGTGCAATGTTGAGTTGAGAGTTGAGTTGAGAGGTATCTTGATATAGCGTGGTCTTACCCCGAAGGGTCCCGACACGCTTGGCGTTATCCAGGGACAAAGTGGTGTGATGTGTTGCCAAATATACATGTCAGTTTTTATGGATGATAAGGTGCATTGCCAGCCTATTTATTTGAATAGGCTGCCTCAACACAATGCACCTTAACGCATGAAAAAACACCTGCATTAACATAATGCATCCGTATGACAAAGTCTGAATGGGCCCTAAGGCTTCGATTTTTTTTTTCCATAGATTTTTATTGGGAAGTAAAAATCAGGTTTACATTGCATTTTAACAAAATGCCAGCGGCAGTAATATCCAATACAATATTTTTAACAGCAGTGTTGAACAGCATTAATTGGCGACAGTAGTTGTAGTGAAAAAGTTCTAGCTTAAGTCAACAGAGTGCACTATGAAGGAGACGTGAGGTTGGGTCGTAGTTATTTCGCTAGATGGTAATGCTTATCCCAGTATCAGTTCTTCTACTTAGTGCTAATATATGTTTGACTGTGTTTTGTAGATAAAATCTGGGGTTTGCTTGCTTGTGGGGAAATTACCAACTCTGAGTAATAAAATCCTCTAACAACTACAGGACCAAAGTCGACTAAATATCATTGTTAGATGGGATAGAGTTCTGATGGATATAGGGAGGGGATTGGGTTGTAAACCCAAGAAGAGGGGGGGTGGTGGATAAAAAATGGATGGGTTGGGATGGGGGAAGGGTAAAGGGATGTTAACTAACCTCCCAGTCTCCACCATCATTAGGCTAAGTTTACATATATGCAAATTGGATGCGTTTATAACCACATCCAATTGGCATAACATGTGAATGTGACCTGCTCTTAATGGAGCCAGTTCACACATGTCCGTGGTGGTTGCGGTGTGGTTATGATAAGGGTCCTGTGCGTTTTTTGGGTCTTGTTCAGGTACAAGTTGAGGCAAAAATTTGCACCTGAATCGCACCTGAACCGGTCAACAGAACCGCACTGGACTCCAGACTGCAAAATGCAGCCGGACATGTGTGAACCCATCCTCAAGGAGTTATTTATTAGTCAGCTTTACCTAACAGGAGCTCTCATTTTAAATTGTACAAGCTCCATTATGAGTTTTAAACATTAAAGAAGTTAGCTTTTATTACAACCCATACTTGCCTGTAGGAAAACACCTAAAATGGAAAAAAAATAAACTGTAATATTCTAATTAATAGTGCTGTTAAAACTGAACACCTGTAAATATCTAGGGAAAGAAGTAAAAATGGCAACTCATTTTATAACATACATTTGTGCCAAAAATTGGGAGACCTGTTTTTAAAACGGAAACACTTATTGTAACACAGGGTATCCTATCCATTAGAATGAAACATAGAAGACTGTGTGGTATTTGTTCAATTCTGTTTAATGGATTGTGACATTAGCAGTTTAGTAAAGCAAACAAGCAAATCATTATGGTACGGTGACATTGTCAAATGTGACATTAGCCTCCTTTGCAGAGTGCCTGTCAGGTGCAGTACTGGGTCATAGAAACTACCTCTACTGGAACAAAAAAAAGTAAGATTTTCTTGAGTTTTCTGACAAGTCAGTGAAGTATTTATACATAAATAGTGTTCAGTAGGGATGAGCTTCGAGTTCGAGTAGAACTCAAGTTCGACTCGAACATTGCCTGTTCGCCCGTTCGCCGAACAGCGAACAATTTGGGGTGTTTGCGGCAAATTCAAAAAGCCGCAAACACCCTGTAAAAGTCTATGGGAGAAATCTAAAGTGCTAATTTTAAAGGCTTATATGCAAGTTATTGTCCTAAAAAGTGTTTGGGGACCTGGGTCCTGCCCAAGGGGGAATGTATCAATGCAAAAAAAAGTTTTAAAAACTGACGTTTTTTTGGGAGCAGTGATTTTAATAATGCTTAAAGTGAAACAAAAAAAGTGGAATATTCCTTTAAATTTTGTACCTAGGGGGTGTGTATAATATGCCCGTGCTTAGAACTGTCCCTGCACAAAGTGTCATTTCCAAAAGAAAAAAAGTCATTTAAAAGCACTAGCGGCTATAATGAATTGTCAGCTCCCGGTAATACAGAGAACAGTCATTGAAAGTCATTGATAAAAAAAAAAAAAAAAACGCGTGGGGGTCCCCCCAAATTCAATTACCAGGCCCTTCAGGTCTGGTATGGATATTAAGGGGAACCCCCCGTCAAATAAAGAAAAATGACTTGGGGTTCCCCCCAAATATCCATACCAGACCCTTCAGATCTGCTATGGATTTTAAGGGGAACTCCACGCCAAATTAAAAAAAAAAATGGCGTGGAGTTCCACCAAAAAATCCATACCGGACCCTTTATGTGAGCACACAACCTGGCAGGCCACAGGAAAAGAGGGGGGACGAGAGAGCGCCCCCCTCCTGAACTGTACCAGGCCACATGCCCTCAACATTGGTAGGGTGCTTTGGGGGTAGCCCCCAAAGCACCTTGTCCCCATGTTGATGGGGACAAGGTCCTCATCCCCACAACCCTTGCCCGGTGGTTGTGGGGGTCTGCGGGCGGGGGGCTTATCGGAATCGGGAAGCCCCCTTTAACAAGGGGACCCCCAGATCCCGGCCTCCCCCCTGTTTGAAATGGTAATGGGTACATTGTACCCCTATCATTTCACAAAGAAAGTGTAAACAATTGTAAAAAAAACACACAGACACCATTGGGATAAGTCCTTTATTAAAAAATAAAAAAAATAAAAAGAGATTCCAGCGGTGGTAATCCACTCTTGGTATCCTGCCATGGGTGATCATCTCTCCGGGGTCCAGCGATGGATGATCTCTCCCAATGATGTCCAGCGATGGATGATCTCCCCCGATGATGTCTAGCGCAGCGCATCCTGTCTCCACCGGAGACACCGCGGGAATCCCGACAGCCTGATAAGGTCTCTTAGCTGAGGAGGACGGGGCCACCCGTCACGTGACCCTGCCCCCCTCTGACGCAAGGGGAAACCCGGGCTTCCCCAGTGACGTACGAGTGACCCCACCCCCCTCTGATGTAACGAAGGTTTCCTTTTTTTTTAAAAGGACAGTGTAAAAAATGAAAAAAAGAAAAAGTAAAATAAATAAGAAAAATATAAATAAATTAAAGAGCCCCGTACCGTCGAGCTCACGTGCAAAGCAAACGCATACGTAAGTCGCGCCCGCATATGAAAACTGTGTTCAAACCACACATGTGAGGTATTGCTGCAATCCTTAGAGCGAGAGCAATAAGTCTAGCACTAGACCTCCTCTGTAACTCAAAACTGGTAGAAATGTTTAAACGTCGCCTATGGATATTTTTAAGGGTCAAAGTTTGTCGCCATTCCACGAGCGGGCTAAATTTTAAAGCATGACATGTTGGGTATCAATTTACTGTTGTTTTATTTTTTTATTCAAAAAAGTGTATTTTTTCACAAAAAATTGTGCTTGTAAGAGTGCTGCGCAAATATGGTGTTGCATAAAGTAATGCAACGACCACCATTTTATTCTCTATGGTATCTGAAAAAATATATATATATAATGTTTGGGGCTTCTAAGTAATTTTATCTAGCAAAAAAAAAAATATTTTAACTTGTAAACACCAAGTCTGAAAAATAGGCTAGTTAATGTCAGGATCCACCCAGATTCCTGACCGGCAGCTGTCTAAGACTCTCAGCAAATCACTGAGAGCTTGAGCCAACCGCTCTCATCCCCTGCAGAGCCCGGTGCTCCAGTAAATGCTGGAGGGGCAGAGCACAGGGTGGTGACTGACAGTCACAGGCTCTCTGCTCACTGACGACCGAGAACTGAGAGCATTCATCAGTCAAGGAAGCAAAGGGGGGGGGGGGGCAGTTGTAACATCAGACAGATTCTGCATCCACCTAGTTGAGTATTCATGTTTTTCTTTTTTTATCTCATGCTTCTATTTTAAGCCACTGTGTTTAGACAGGAAGGAGTTGGGAAAAGTAGCAGTGCTAAGCTGCAAAAAAAAGAGCAGAAATATTTTAGTAAAAAATGGCAAGTGTTTATAATGTACAGTGCTTTAATGTGCTTTAACTGAATTTAATTTAGTTTTAGTTTATATTAGGAAGGAGCCTGGGTTTAATTTGAAGTGGGTTCCCAGAACATGACTAAATGTCGTGTGCCAAATCTGAACCCCACAGAAGTCAAAGGGAGCTTAATGTTAAAAAAAAAAACTGTAATGGTCAATTTCTAGCATAATAGGAGGATAATAGGCAAGGGGTTGTCAAACAAATGACATGGGTGCTTGGCACTGCCCTGGGAAATATGTACCAAAGGAAAAAAATAATCAGTTTGGCGGGGAGAAGCAATGTTTTTAGTGTTTTAAATGCAACATTAAAGATGCAAAGTTCTTTTAAATAAAATTTCTGAGGAATACCTTGATCCTGCCTGGGAAGTGGAACATTTTTTTCAGATGTATACTACCTACTGCAAGAAAACTAATATTTAAAAAAAAAAAAAAATGCTGTTTTAATCTTTGACAAATGACAGCCCCTAAACACTTACTTTTGTTTGTAAAGAATTTCCTTCACCTATACTAGACATTTATCCTTAATGAGAATCTTGTATGTATGTCAGGAGGACCCAATGCAAAAAAAAATGGTGTGGGGTTCCCCCAATTTCATACCCTTTGGGCTTGGTATGTATTTTAAAAGGGAACAATACACAAAAAGACAAAAGCAAAAGACGTCCCCAAAATCTATACCACAACTTTATTCAAACAGGGAAAAGGGGGTGAGCATGTGTCCCCTCCTCCTGAACCATAACGGGCTACATACCCTCAACATGGGGGATATCTTGTCAGTGGGACCCCTGGCAAAGTACCTTACCCCTACATTATTAATAAAGGTCCCCCAAATACCAGCCCAGTGTATGTTAAGGAGTAGGGGTACAGAGTACACCTACTCATTCGCACATAAACAAAAATGAACAGTAAATAAACATACTTACATACACAGTTTTTGACAAGTCCTTTATTTAAAAAAATGTACATCCATAATTCAGCACGTTATCCAGCAAAGCAGATGCACTTTAATCCCAATGAAGGACTTCAGACACCCACTGAAAGAAAGAAATCCCACCTACCCTCAGACGTGTCAAATTCCTATCACTGACTCTCAGGTGATGTCACTGGGTGCTAAGAATGAGGTGGGTGCAGGCATCGGCAGCTTTGTTAGCAGCTATTCTCAGGAAGGACTTGTCATACAGTATATAGTATAAATGGAAATACTGCAACAAAATATGATGCTCAGCTTCTTCTAAATGAGCACCAACTCATTTGGACAAATCCTTGAACAGCCAAACTTGTGCTCAGACTGAACTTTGAGATCATTGCTAGTTTACATCTAATTTAATATGTTAAAAGAAAAGTGTCTGTCGTGGTTTACAGGAGTGCACCTACTTTTGTTCTCCTGTGACCCATAGTCAGCTTATAATGGGCTGTTGCCTGCCATCATCTGATGTCACAGAGCTGCTTCAAGCTCTGGAAGGGTCCCAACGATATTGTCGGGATCCATCCAGCTGACTGATTGACAGATGGCTTGGAGAGCTGAAGCCAGTTCCGCCTTTCCCCTCTCTCCTGTTTGGTGCTCTAGTGAGTGCTCGTGGAGCAGAACAGAGAGAAGTGAGTGAAGGTCACTGTTCTCTGCTCTGAGCAGTCATGTGATCGCTCAATTCTTGGTCTTAGAATGGGATAATGTGTGAGAATGTGCGAGAGTAAAGATTATTTTTTTATGTACCCCAAATGTCTATTTTAAAGTAGTATGAAACCCAAAACCAAAAATATAATATAATGCAGCTTACCAATCATTGGATGTGGTGGTGCATCAAATTTATTTTTTCTTTAGGCTTTTTCCCTGTGTTTGAACCTAATGATCTGGCCAGTAACACACCTCCTGCATTAGAGTGCCCCCATTGTCAGTCTGGAGGGAGAGGAGTCTTAAGGCCCATGCACACGATCTGACTTTTCGACAACGGTCCGACGGACCAGTTTTATTGGACAATCTGACCGTCTGTATGTTTTCAACGGACAAATGTTCGCTGTGCATGCTTTCAAACTTTTTGACAACAAATGTCCGATGGAGGATAATCGGATCGTGTGTACACAAATCCATCAGACTAAAGTCCAAAGTACAAACACGCATGCTCAGAACCAATCAGTCAACAATAGCAGAAGTTGCCCAAAGGGTGGTGGTAAAGAGCTGAAAAAACACGTGATTTGGTGAAAGTTGACTGAAAATGTTCTGCCATGTGTATGCACAACAAGTTCACGGCCAACACCCATTCAGACAAAAATCCACAAAAAAGTCCAATGGAAGTCCGATCGTGTGTATGAGGCTTTATGCGGTCGGAATTGTTGGCCAACATTTGTGTGACCGAGTGTATGCAAGACAAGTTTGAGCCAACAACCTTCGAACAAAAATCCACGGTTTTGTTGGCGGAAAGTCCAATCGTGTGTACGTGGCATTAGATGTACTAGAAGCTTTAGATAAACGAATAAATTAAAGCCAACGTTCAGCTCACACTTTATAATCAGTTACAGCAAACCATTTTTTTTTCTTTTAGGTTAAAGGTTTAATGTGAATAAATAAATGCTGATCATTGAAAGTTGTAGGCACCCCTGACCTTGTTAAATGGTTTGTCGTATCCGTGTAAACTGATACATCTGGAAAAAAGCTTGCTCTTTTTTAAAACAGACTTTATTGACCAGGGCAGCATATGAAAATGGAGAGAGAAAGAGAGAAAGCCTAAAAAAGAAAACAAATACAGCCTTCACATGCAAGAATTGGTAAGCCACAATATAACAAATGTTTGCTTTTGGGTTTAATAGAGCTTTAATCATTCAAATACTGTTGTTCCCAAATGGAAACAGGTCATTTCCCACTGTGATAGGAAAATATTTTGAAGTTAGGCAAACATGCGTTAACATCTCATTTAGCAGAATGGAAACTAAGAATTGTAATGCATTAACAAAAAGTTTATTTTATGATACCAGTTGTGTGGACAACATAAGACATACATTGGAGAGCTTTCTGAGAAAAAAAGGATTAAATTGCTTCTATACAGCAAGCAAATTGGTGGGCCATGTACAGGACAGTAGGCTGTAGAAGGAAATATTACTCAGACTACATTATAAAAAAAAATAGAAAATAGTTATTATCTTTTTATAAACTCACATTGGGGAGCTGCTCAGTGAATTCCCATCCTTATCTCATTTCTTTGGGGAACAGTTAATATCTTTCTATAAACTCACAATGGGGAGCTGCTCAGTGAATTCCAGCCCTTAGCTCATTACCTTCAACTGAAGAGTCAAAGGACTAAAAAGCCTCAATACTAACTTAATCTTGTCCAATACACTTACTCCATTGAAGACAATGAGCTTGAACAATGCCTCCCCTAATACATAGTTTGTGTCAGGGCAGGTAATTTTAAGTAGTTGGTCTTCAGTTCTTGGCTTGTTGGAAGTGAATACGTTGAAGATTGTATATCATTGAAACAGGTGGAAAGAGTTCAAAATGGTTCTACAGTGAAAAGGTTTTTATTTTTTTACCTTAATGAATTCCCTGCATTACATTAAAAAAATTGCACTAGATGTCCCCCCCCCCCCAAATATTTACCTGTCACCTCTCTCAATCTATACCCGTTTACAGCAGGGCTGGTGTCTCTTTCTGCTGTCATTGGCTTCTGCTGCTGTCAGTCAAATCCTATGAGGAGGGAGTATGGGGTGTTTTTGAGGTGCGCTGTATGTGTCTATAGACACACACAGCCTGGCTTGGAAGCACACTTGCACATGTGCCCCCATAGCACATGGATTACTATGGGGGCACACGCATGAAAGCAGAAGTGGACATCGCTGAAAGGAGACTCCAGAAGAGGAGGTAAGGGGCTGCTCTGTGAAAAAACTTTACACAGAGCAAGAAGAATACAAGACTTTAATATTACTTTAACTCTTTAAAATCTTTAGTCAATCTAATGACAGGGCATATGTATTGAGGTTGATTTATTATATACTAATAAGCTATTCATTTTGCAATTTTGCACTGAATATGGTGAACATTTACTCTGCAGAGAATACCCAATGAAGTGCAATTAATTTTTGTGGTTTGCTTGTTTGCTTGCACAATTGGATGATGGAAGTCAGCAGAGCTTTAACTTATTCTTTATTCTTATTCATTAAACTACATGAAAATTCACTTGCACGTTGCAATTTCCCATTTAAAGTGAACAGCCAATTGCATACCAGTAACACCAGTATTTTTTCCCATGTGACATTTGGTCTAGTAACCCAACAGTTGCATTTCCCAAAATTAAATGACACGAGTGCCTGAAGAGGATGATCCCAGATGGGCTGCTTGTCAGGATCCAGAAGTCTGGAATGAGCTGTGGTGTGCAGAGCAGGGACAGAAGGGACTTAGACAGGAGCAGGGTCTCAGGAACAGCCGGGTTCATCAGCAGGCGGGCAGCACGGTACCAATTCATCAGACAGAAGCAGGGTCAAGCAGGAAGCCGGGATCAGAAACCAGTAATCAGAGGTATGGAGAAGTCCAGGAGCAAGGTCAAGGATAGTTCAGCAACGGGAATCAATCAGGCAAGGCAAGGATCTCTAGGTACGGGTATGGGACAGCTGAAGATCAGTCAGCAAGATTCTGGGGACAAGGCTCCCCTTAAATAGGGCATCTGGCGCCAAGGGGAATTAGGGCCGCGTGCTCGCACATGTGCACGCACGTGTACACGCCTGAGGGTGCGCATGCGCCCCCTGCGCGCATACGCGTGCCTGTTAGCCATTCTACGGCAAAGACTATGCGCTTGCGCACATCTATACGCAAAGAGTCTCACAGGAATTCCCTGACAGTCCTGCATAGGCTGCTAGGATGTTAGGTGAATTTTATTGTTTTTGGCTCCTCTGTAATCTTGGAGCAACTGTTGATTTTTGGGGGGCTGCAGGTTTTATTGCGCTCCCTTGCCTTGTAGAGGCTTCTAGAACATAGGAGGTTTGACAAGTCAAATGGACAGCAGTAATATTTATTGTGCTGCAGCCAATTTCTGGGAAGGTGTGCCCAGTAGGTGGCCGAAGGACACCTAAATACCATGAGCTTAAGAACAGCAGGGTATTGCTGTTGAAGGGATTCCACCAGTCTGGGTGGGGCTGGCTACTGATTGAGGCTGATGTTCATCAAGGTCCTGGTTATGGTAGAGCTGGGGGGCCTGCACCTGAAAGTATGTCAGTATGGTCACTAGAAGGTATCTGGAAGAAGTTGAATGGGCACTGATGCCCCCCTGCCTCATGAGTACTGACTTTATTATAAGATCTTGGTGACTGCGTCCTATTGGGATAGCTGGGCCAAGTAGTTCCTCTCCTTAGGGGTTTGCTATCTCTGTACTTCCCTATTCTCTCGTAGGGGAAACTAGTTTCTCAAGTTTAGCAGATGATCAGTTTCTGAGGATTGCAACATAGAGAATAGTTTTCTCTTGTTGAACTTTACAACCTGGAGTATCCCGTACTCTGCACCCTCTCAATATTTAAGTTATTTAGCAATAAATCACAAAAAGACATTCCCCTTGATTGCTTCTTGTGTGGTGAGGGAGATCTCTTGCCATCATCATTATCTGTGCTGCAGTTATCATCATCATCATCATCATCAGTAGCTTTGCGGCGCTTTGCGGGTCATTTTAACCATTTTTCGGCCACTAGCAGGGGTTAAAAGCACCCTGCTAGAGGCCGAAAACCTCTGCAAAAATGACGGTAAAGCACTGCTAAAAATTGCAGGATCCCCACAAAACTCTGGAATCAGTGGGATGGTCTCTTTGCTGGAGCTCGGTGGGGCAGAGTCATGATGTCACAAGACTCCCCACTCACCTCTACACTCTCCGATACTTCAGTCACACTGATCATGCCCCATAATGAGTAACATCCAGTCAAAACTCAGGAAAGGCACCACATGACTTCAGCATGCCCAATCATGCTGAGGTGTGGAGGAGCCAATCCTGAGAGGGCTGGAGAAGAAAGGAGGGGGGATGTGAAGCTGGAATTGTAACCCACTCTCAGCTCTCAAGCCCTGCAGGAGATAAAGAAATCAGATGTCACAGCAGTAGGGAAGTGGCTGCACAAACTTATCTGTGTGTCGTTATTTATCTTACTACAAAAAGACAAGAGGATTGCTCAGAGCTGGAGTAACTCTTCATGGCAAGACTGGGCACAGATGACTTGACATCCTCTACTGTACCAGGTAGAAGTCTTCATTAAAAAATAAGGTTTACATCCACTTTATTACAAACTGAAGAGGAACTTCTTTTTTAAACAAATATATTTTTGTGAATCTGTTGCAAAGATTTTCACCCAAAGATCCTGTCAGTAACAGCATTTCCTGTTGTAGGCTAGGCTGACCATACTAAGCTACTGCCTTACAATTAGCAGCAGCATTGTTAGCCTGTCATTTCAGTTGGCCATTGGGCTGCCTATCTGAAAGACCCAATAGTCACCCATGAGATTACCTGTAGATTATTTCAGTAACAGCACTTCATGTTGCAGACTGAAAACTCTAGGTCACTGGCTCACAATTAGTTAATTAGTTGTCAGCCTGCCATAGTCACTCCTTCAGTTGGTCATTAGGCTGCTATCAGGTCCATAAGATGGTAAGCCTAGCTGCCAAATGAAGGAGCACACATGGCAGGCTCTCATGGCTGCTACTAATTGCGAGACAATCGGGTTGATTTGCTAAAACTGGTGCACTCAGTATCTGGTGCAGCTGTGCATGGTAGCCAATCAGCTTCTAACTTTAGCTTGTTCAATTAAGCTTTGACAAAAAAAACCTGCAAACTTATTGGTTTCTGCACCAGATTTTGCACTCTTCAGCTTTAGTAGATTAACCCAAAAGGCTTAGCATTGTTAGACTGCCTCTCTGCTTGATGATCAGCGGACATTGGGGGTAATTTACAAAAGGCAAAATCAATTTGCACTACAAGTGCACTTGGACGTGCAGTTGCTGTAGATCCGAGGAGGGCATCCAAGGAAAATAAAAAGCAGCATTTTAGCTTGCACACGATTGGATGATAAAATCAGCAGAGCTTCCCCTCATTTCAGATCTACCCCTCAGATTTACAGCGACTGCACTTCCAAGTGCACTTGTAGTGCAAAGTGGATTTGCCTTTCGTAAATAACCCCCATTGAGTCCACTGTACTTGCCGCTTGGCTCCTGCTGTGTCTGTGATTACAGCGGTAGCTAGATGCCGGTGGCATGCTACCTAGAAGAGCCGGATCACTTATATATAAGTGATCCGGTGCACAGGTGCCACCCTGTAGCAGTAAAACTGCTATAGGGTGGATCTGAAGTAGTTAAAAAGGTGTTTTTGCAGTTATTGTATTTGCTGTCCTTATCGAAGCAATTTTCCATCACTTTCTATTATGTGTCAGCCGGTAAATCTAGAAAAAAAAAAGTTTTAGCTAAAGGAGAGCTTTAAAAATAGGAAAATATTTTTTTTTTTCCTTTTCAAGCAAATTGAAGGTTGAGCTCATTCTGGGATAAAAGGTATTGTGAGTTGGTTGGACAGTGTTTGTGATTGCATGTCTGATTATCTATGACCAGGTTTAGACATTATAGTGATCATTAAAGATCTAAAAGCAAGCTGCACAATTCCTCTGCTAACTGTGCTAAAGGGTGCCCTGGGTCTTTCACAATTCTAGCAATTCCCCTAATGGATTTGGTGTTGGCTGATGGGTATTGCGATTTACAGCTAAGACACCTTCTCCACAGTCTTCAAATTAGACTCAAGCTAGTCTATAAAGTAGATATAAACCAATATGTCCTAAATCTCAGGCTTTGCTAAATCCACTCTAACTACAATAATCCCTTTACAAATGGGGAAATGTAGTTATAGTTATTTATAGTTTAGTTATTTTTGTTTGTTCTCTTTCTTTTTTGTATGAAATGAGGACCACTGTAATAACATTTGTGGTAATAAATACCTGTGTAGTGACAACATTTTGTAGCAGCATTAAATTCAATGAGTGATCATATAGGCAAGGCATAATTGACAAATAAAGCAACCTGTTCTTATTTTACCAGGAACACTTAAAATGTGACAAGCACAGTCTTATCCAGCTGTTTTCTTGTGTGCTTAGAAAATCATTCAGTTGTACTAATTTACAGGAAATTTTTCTGCAAACTAAATCCACTCTTCATTATCTGTATAAGTAAGCGAATCTCAACCATCAATGTATAGATCCAGTGCAGCATTAAATCAGTTGGGTCCCCTGCGGAATGTACTAAAGTACCTATAAGTGCTTTGTACATAGCAACTGAATTAGCTACATCTGTACTAGCAGATGATACATTACTGTATTTTCTCCAGAGTTATTAAAAGGAAAGTGAGTGCTAGATAAACATGAGTATTTTTAAAAATAAATACAGCCTTGATGTCCAGATTTTTTTAGCATTGTTTTAATATACTCGCCAACCCTAAACCCTTCTGTAAACGTTCGGCTTTCTGGTTGGTAGCAACCTGGTGACTAGAAATTAATGAGAGGACTATTCCGAAAAATAGAAATAGAGAAAGCCCCCTATAAATGGGACTTTGTAGGTACTACCATGTCAAAATTTGTAGAAAAATATAAAATGTATTATACACAAAAAATACATAGAGAACAAATAATCAAGGATGCATAATGATGTACAAACGATAGTGAGCAAATACAGTGCCAAATCCTACACCCAACGACGTTTCAGAGATGAACTGTAGTCTCCTTCATCAGGGGTTTTCACAGGAAGTACAGTGTCTATGAAATTTAAATGCACAGTAATCAGCCAACAAATCCTGACATAGATTACTACATAGTAGGAGAAAAAGAAACCACTGCTCCAAGCCGATTCACCAGGATAATCACTTCTTATCCAGATAAGGAGCCCCAGGTGCTGGCTGATGCAAGTACAAATGGGGAAGGATGAAAATAACTCTGAACAGCCGCACTCCAAAAATAATCAATTTTGTTGTGCCTTTATTTTCCAATTGTTTAAAACTGTCCAGAGTTATTTTCATCCTTCCCCATAGATTACTACATAGGTAAACATAGAATAGTACAAAGCAGATACTTACATCCTAATCACTAATTGAGTACATAAAAGCATCCAAAAAAGTTTAAAAGTGAGGAAAGGACATCATGGCATAGGGCCTTCCACAAATCCCATCCATCAGTGGTTGGTAAGGGAGGACTAATAGTGATGAAAAAGAGGGGGCCTTTGGGGGGACAGAGATAGATATCCCCCTTACTTTACTGCGTACCCACCAGCCACACTGGGGTCTAGATTCCCAGACAGACAGCAGGCTGGTATGTATACTGGGGCCCAATATATGGAGAGTCTGAAAAAGAACAAACAAAAAAAGGAAAATAAACATAATAATGATATATGTAAATAATATGGGAGGGAATTGAGAGGAAGGGGAACAATTGTTGCCCCTCCAATAGAAAAAGTCACAATCAAAATATAATGATGAAACCCACCTACGGGTCGTTTTTAGGTATTTAGGTGGGTTTCATTACTATATTTTGATTGGGATTTTTTCTATTGGTGGTGGCGCCAGGTGGGATTCTATTGGTGGTTGCGGTGGTGGTGCCCGGTGGGATTCACCCTCCCCCTTTGCCACAATCTTGGTGGAATCTGTTTGGGTTGCTACTACAAACTATGTTACGGCCTTAGGACTGTTTATTTTATATTATATTATTTATTCTTTTATCCCCTCCTTTTTGGTAATATTTTTTTTTTATTTTTTTTTATTTAGTTATTTACTTCATTTTATGTTATTATTTATCTATTCATTAATATTCCTTATTTATTTATTAGGTTTGTGGACCACTCTACTTTTCTAGAGAGTTAGGGATCCTCTGCTGATGTGGCCTATGGGTCTCGCCATGCAGGGGGTTGGGATGCCTCTGCTGCTATTATCCATTGATGGCCGCTTTTGCTCGGGCGCATGCGCATTTGCGCTGTTTTCTCCCTTTGTCCTCTGCGCATGTGAGGGGACATGGTTCATCGGGTTTTTGTTATGTCGCATTGGGCGTAATGGTGCGCATGTGCGCGCCATACTTTTTGTCCCTTACCGTTCACCGTCATGACCGGCATTTGGCAAGCCACATTAATTGGATGCGTGTGCACACACGCTCCCAGTGGGAGCCGATGCGCGCGCACCTTGCAGGTGTTTGTGCGCATGTGCGCAGCTCACAGCTGTCATCAATAGCGGGCGTTTCCCGCTAAATTACCGGAGTTTGGCGCCAAACACTTCTATTTAAGGAAGCCTTGTATATACAGCTTGTGTGAGTGGCGTTTTCCAGTGACAACAGAGGTGGAAAGTAACTTTTAATTCAGTACTTGATACAGCACTTTTTTATAGCTGGTATTGGTAGCTAATGCACTATTACTAGGACACCATTCTGTGATACCACTGTCTCTCCTCTTTTTCTCTAGTAACTGGTAATAGCTTGAGGGCTTTTTGGACTTCGAACTACATTCTCTCGTTCAGCCTTTCCCCCCGCATATCTGATTGGATATACAAATCTTTTCAACTACTTTATTTCAGCATTGGATTATGAAGGGCTACTTTGCCACTTCCTGAAAATTTGACTCTTTCAGGTATTCCTTTGCTATCACAATAATTAAACTTGATAGATGGTTTAAATTGTCCTAGTATTTTACACTGTTGTTTTGGCTATTCTTTATAGGATGGTCAGTGGACATCCCTTGTTGCATTATCTGGTCTCAGCTAATCTGCTTAGGTTATATTAAACCTTAAGTGTATCCAGCAACTGTGCATGTGAGTAGCTTTGAATTAGTTAATTCGTTTTTTTTTTTTTTTTTCTATTAAAGGAGTATTGATTTGGGTCCCTTGTTTACATGGATGTTACTTCCCAGTATCTCTACTTAGGGGTATAACACCGCCTCCCTATACATATCTAAAAACCTTTTTTGTTTTCGTGAATCCCCCATATCTATGGGGACCATGTTATATTTTCATTTTATTTGAATTGAAGGTAGGCTGCTTAAAAAATTACCCTTAATGATCTTATTGGCATCTATTAAAATTGTTGTGCTTCATATGGACCTGACCTCTATGCCTTATATCTTCCAGATTTTCGTGATCCTTTTTAATATTATGATTATGTCCATCTGGTTCTGAAGAAGCCTCCGGGCGAAACGCGTCAACTAGCACTTTTGACATATCATATGACATTTATACTAAGTTTTCTTTATTATCCATTTATATGTGATTTATGAGATTGTAGAATAAGATTTTGTAATAAACTATTTTATATAATTATTTGGTCCGCACATTGTGTTCAGGTACCGTTATAGTCCACAAATCGGTTTTTCCTCTCTCCTTTTTTTCTTTCCAATGTTATAGGATGAGGTACCGCCCATAGCGTTTCTATATACCAATTTTTTCTTATAATAAAAGAATAGAATAAAAAAGAATATAATTCCACAAACTATGCTATGGTGACGTCAATAGTGATCAACAAAGGCACTGTGAATATTTTTTTGAAAAATAAAACATTTCCAATATAGTCACGCAACTCTTCATATAGCCCATATACTGTACCATCAAAAACAAAATGATGGTCATTCTTACTTTCTAAAAGTGTTGTCCCTGGGTCAGGCGTACTACTAGTGCCCCATCAACATCTGTCACAGTATACCTGTGCAACCAAACAGCTGTCACAGGCATGTCATAGGAGGCATAGTCATAGTTATGTCATAATCATAGTCATGTCATAGGCAGCTGGGCCAGGTGTATGACTAGTGTCCCATCAACATCTGTGTACCAGTGCACACTGAAACATCTGTCACAGTGTACTATTGCACTTATTACCTGTGTCCCATCAACATCTGATGTGAAAACTTTCTTATATGTGAAAATAAAATAAATTTGAATTCGGGAAAATTCAGGATTAGAATCAACAACCCTAGTGCTATCAGGTGGAAGTGCTAATTACTTAGCCCCTGTGTTGAATGGCCTAGGGGTAGGTAACCTTTTGAGCACACTGTGCCGATATTTTTTTCAAAGAAATTGAGCGTGCCAATTTTATAACAAAAAACTGTCAACTTCACACTCTCAATCACGAAAAGGATTTTTTTATAAAGTAAATGCTGTAAACTACTTTAGTAGTGAGAAATTAATATCCTCCACTCTCACGTCTCAGATCAGCCCTGATTTCTGCAACTCCACACCTCAGATCAGCCCCAATTCATGCACTTCACACCTCACATCCTCCCTGCAAATCTGTTTTATCACTGTGCCCCCCTACTCATCTGCCCCACCACTGTAACCCCCTGCTCATCTACCCCATCACTGTAACCTCCTGCTCATCTGCCTACCACTGTAACCCCCTGCTCATCTGCCCCACCACTGTAACCCCCTGTAAATCTGCCCCAATACTGTACCACCCTGCTTATCTGCCTACCACTGTAACCCCCTGCTCATCTGCCCCACCACTGTAACCCCCTGTACATCTGCCCCAATACTGTACCACCCTGCTTATCTGCCCCACCAATGTACCCCCTTTCTCATCTGCCCCACCAATGTACCCCCTTTCTCATCTGCCCCACCACTGTAACCCCCTGCACATCTGCCCCATCTCTGTACCCCCTTTCTCATCTGCCCCACCAATGTACCCCCTTTCTCATCTGCCCCACCAAGGTACCCCCTTTCTCATCTGCCCCACCACTGTAACCCCCTGCACAACTGCCCCATCTCTGTACTCCCCTGCTCATCTGTCCCAGCACTATACCACCCTGCTCTTCTGTCCCACCACTGTACCACTCTGCTCTTCTGTCCCACCACTATACCACCCTGCTCTTCTGTCCCACCACTGTAACCCTCTGCTCATCTGCCCCACCAATGTTCCCCCTTTCTCATCTGTACCACAACTGTACCTCCCTGCACATTTGCTCCACCGTCTTTGACTGGAGGTATAGAAGGAAAGTAGTCCAGGTGTCATTTACCGTTCATGTTGGTTGGCTACTTTACAGTACTAAGTAATACAAATATAAATAATAATTAGGTATATTCCCAAAATTTATTACATCCACAGAAAAAACTATTTGCTTATCATAAATTATTTGTTTCATCATAATAATCCCAGGTACCCTGCACTCCAAAAGCATTGACAATTTTGTTTCTTCCAAACACCTGGACCTTGCTCCAGTCTACAGTACATATTTAACTCTGCATTGTAAAATGGAACCAATGGTTGATCACACTTTCCATTCATACCTTCCTAAACTATAAAAGCATCTCTCAGATCTCCTATCGAATAAAATATTACCGTGCCCATTATTTACCATTTCCAATTATCTAATCTTTACTAGCAGGCCTAGTCCTCTCTAATGTGACCATACTTTAGTCACATCATTCAAGTTTTAACTTTACTACTTAATCCACTTTCATCACTTTTAGGGTTAAATTCAACTTCTACTAAAAGTCCTACTTCTCCCTAAGGATGGTGGCCCAACCTAGCAAAATATAGCTGAAGTGAAAGGGCATTTTGTCCAAATCTTGAGATTTCAGGGAAGTAATGTTTTCTCATCTACAGTATACTTCTCATCTACAAGACCATTAATAATCTTGCACCTACCTACCTTACATACCAGGTCACTGTTTGTACAATGAAATGGGCTGTAGAATTTGTACATGGTTTCATTCTATCATCCTCTCTTGTTACCAGCTCCCATTATTCCATGATGACTTCTCCCAGCTTGTACCTTTACCGTGAAATACATTCCCTCACTTTATCACACTGTCTGCTAGGAGTAAACAATCCAGCTGATCCCTTAAAGCACACCCCTCTATGGAAATATATTAATAATAGTTGCTCAAATATTATTTCAGCCACTATGTACACTCTTCATTTTACTCCATCTACTTTTTGTGACTTATTCATTTGTTATATTCTTTCATACTCCTTCTTGCTAACTAGTAAAATTTCCGCTCCTGATTCACTAAATAGTCTGATGTATTGATGTGTTCTCAGTAAGAATTTTCCTCACTTCCCCTCAACAACCAAGTACAGGCATACCCCACTTTTAAGTACACAATGGGGTTTATTTACTAAAGCTGGAAAGTGCAAAATCAGGCTCACTTCTGCATAGAAACCAATGAGCTTCTAACCCCAGCTTGTTCAATTAAGCTTTGGTAATAAAACCTGGAAGCTCATTGGTTTCTATGAAGAAGTGAGCCTGATTTAGCATTTTCCAGCTTTAGTAAATAAACCCCATTGTGTATTTAAAAGTGGGGTATGCCTGTATATGCAAGGCTTCCATGATGGTTTGAATATGGTTGGTTTTTATAGACAAATCACTCCAAATTCTGGTAAGATCGTGTTAATTAATAAGGACCTCAATAATAGTTGCTTAAATATTATTTCATCCACTGTGTACACTCTTCATTTTACTCCATCAACTTTTTCTGACTTATTAATTTGTTACATTCTTTCATACTCCTTCTGGCTTACTAGTCAAATTTTCACTCCTGATTCACTAAATAGTCTGATGTATTGGTGTGTTCTCAGTAAGAGTTTTCCTCACATGCCCTCAACCACCAAGTATATGCAAGGCTTCCGTGATGGTTTGAATATGGTTGGTTTTTATAGACAAATCACTCCAAATTCTGGTAAGATTGTGTTTATAAATAAGGACCTCAGTTATTATTTCTCATCAACCTATTGTATAAGATCCATATCCCTAGGCTTCCAAAAATGTGCTAATCACTGTGCTCATATACCATATAAAGTAACTACATAAAATATATGTATTTTATATTCCTTATGTGGCATTCCCTATTTCCCTCTCAACTTTAATAATGTTATTACTATTGTATAAAGACTGACTGTAAAGTGCTACAGAATACATTTTTGTTGTACAGGAACGTTATTATGGTCATTTTGCAATGCGGGCTGTAACATTTTGAAACAGCTTGAAAACGATATAATGATATAGCAATGGCTGTGGATCAAAACTATCTAAAATATGTACACATTTATCAATGGTGCTCTATCAATGACCTTACACTGGCATATATTGTCAGTTTCTAAAAACTGCATTCGACGAGGCCTGAGCAGCCAGCAAGCTCCAATTTTTATCACAGATTTCAGCAAAGCCTTTGAGATGCTAATACTAATCTCATTGAGGAAAGCAACAGACATTCAGCAAGAGTCAAATGTGTTATTTCCATTTTTCAACTCCTGCAGGGAAATCTGAAGGTTTTTCATGCGAAATGCATAAAACAAAACAGCTGGCATTCATGCCAGAGGTCGTTCTCATCCTAAACCCTGAAAGAGTGTAGCAGCAGTCAAAAGTTACTTTATATAGTTCATATCTAATGCATTCTTTATCAAGGAGCCAACACATTTTCCTGGCTGCTGGGAAGGTCTAGGATATCCTTCCTTTTCCTCGGGCAGCAGGTGACATCCCAGTTGCTTAGCAAACAGCTTATATATAGTGGATTGGCTGAACAGAAGTGCATTAGTGCTGAGCCCATGGTCAGAACTTTAGTTCTGGTCCGCCTGGCAAACTTTTTTTTTTTTTTTCCATACATTTTTATTGAAAGGGTTGTATAACAATTATAGAACAAAGAGCATAGGATAATTGTTGTATAATATGAGCGGTCATAAAACAAATCATATAATTGCAGATTCACAAAATATGGAGATTTGTTTTTTTTGATAATAAAGTAGGGAAAACAGTACTAAATGGTAAGGGATTCACGTTTTCTAAATTTTATAAAATTCTATCACATGTCCGGTCCGCATATCAGAGACAGTATTAGTATCGTTACTGAAGTTTGGTCTTGTACAATCAATGTGAAGTCACTGTACTCTCATCAGCTGCAGCAATGTGACAATTAATTCTGCCTCCCAGGAGCTGATATAGGTAACACCAGTGAACTTGCATTAAAGGGGTTGTAAACCCTTGTTTAAAAAAAAACAAAAAAACAAAAAAAAACATGTCATACTTCCCCTGTGCAGTCCGCTTTGCACAGAGTGGCCCCAGTCCTCCTCTTTTGAGGTCCCTCAGCGGCGCTGGTGGCTCCTCCCTGTATTGAGTGTCCACCTTGGAGAAGCGATCTCCTACAGTGGACACCCATGCGGTGCGCTCCCAATTGCTGTATCTGTGTCCATTCACACAGAATGCAGGACTCAGCCCCGCCCCTCAGTGTCATTGTATTTGATTGACAGCAGCGGGAGCCAATGGCTGCGCCGCTATCAATCTATCCAATCAGGACACGAGACACCAGGTAGAGCTGGTGTGCTCATTACCGGACAGAGAAAGATCTGGGTCAGGTAAGTAAAACGGGGGGCTCGGGGGTGCTGCAGCACCACAGAAGATTTTTCACCTTAAAGTGGTTGTAAACCCATACAAACCACTTTGACCTACAGGTAAGCCTAGATTAAGGCTTACCTGTAGGTCCAATAAATATCTCCTAAACCTAGTTAATATCAGGGGGACATTTAAGGCCAAGGATCGCAGGTGCTGAATCTGCGTCCAAAGGGCCAGTGGCCCACAAGAATTTGGGGGAAAGGCAGGGGGTTGGACTATCGCGGTACAGTTAGAACAAGGACTAAAATAGAAAAGATAATAATAGAAAGTGGATTTTTAATACAGAAAAATGGTTACATACAAAAAACATGCACAATAAACATTTCAGTTTAAAAGAACAGGTTACCCCTCCTATACAGTTTCACAAACAACGACACTTGATGGCAGGTCCTAGCCCGCAATCTTGACGTTTTGTTTGGATGTGGAGGGGGAAGTCTCGACCGGTTTCGCAGCCTATGCTGCTTCTTCAGGAGAGAAGTCTAGAACAGACATTGGTTTTAAAACATAATTTACAACCAGCCTTAGGATTACAAAACATAAACAGCAAAATACATCAAAAAATAATAAGAAAAGGGTGGATCAGCTCACCAGTGCGTATGGAGACCGGATCCCATTAGGTCCAGTTTTGTCTTTCCCGGCGGGTATGGGGGTATAGTATTATGGAATCGGCTAAGACAATATAGTGAAGTATACTATTAATATTAATACTTTATAATAAGAAATAAGAATTGGAGCACCACCACCCAGTGTGGTTATTTGGGAGAGTGTGTAAGGGGAGGACCTCAAAAGAAGGGGAGAAAATATATAGTAGGAGGGGAAAGGGGAGGGGAAGGAATTGTGAGGGAGATGGCGGCTGGCAAGGAAGTGTGAGGGTGAGAGGTTGGGAAAGCGCATGTGCCGTAGACAGCGGCGCGCAGGCGCACTGCGCATGCCGGGTTCACGGCAATATGCCGCTTTCCTGCGCATGTGTGGGAGTGACGTCATCGTCGCTCCAGCGAATGACAGTGCTGGAGCGGCGAGACCCGGAAGTCACTCCAGGTTTGATGGCGACGCAGAAGATCGTGGATGAGGACCGCTTCGGGGCTTCGTTTTCAGGTAAGTCATTCATAATGAGCTAGTATGCTATGCATACTAGCTCGATATGCCTTTGCCTTGCAGGGTGTCTTTTTTTTTTTTTTTAAGAGGCTTTACTTCCTCTTTAATGCATGAAATGCATTAAGGTGAAAAACCATGAGGGTTTACAACCCCTTTAAGACCACTTTTGTGCGCTAGCTATTTATTTTGTTCTGATTGCATCCTAACACACCACCAACTTACTGAAGATTAAGGCAGGGTTCACAGATGTGAGAATTGGATGTGTATTTCACCACATCCAATTCTCATGACATGTGAGTGTGACCGCCTCTCAATAGAGCCGGTTCACACATGTCTGGAATGGCCACGGTGTGGTTTCCAAAAGGGTCCTGTTCATTTTTGGGTAAGGTTCCGGTGCAAATTCAGGCATAAATTTCGACCTGAATCAGTGAACAGAAATGCACCGGACCCCAGGCTGCAAACTGCGGCTGCACATATGTGAACCCGGCCTCAGTGTAAAAACACACTTTTGAGGTACGGTCATGCGCATGGTACTGCAATGCCCATCAATGCACATTACGTGTATTTGCATGTTGTGGTGCCATTCTTGCAGCTCCTATGCAGCATTGAAAATATATAGTAATGCACTACTATGAGTTGTAGTGCACCGGGTTAGAAAAAAGCTGAACGTCCACGTTGTTTTTTTTTACTGTATATTGGCAGCCCATTCATAATAGATAGGCTGCCTTAACACAATGCACGTTAACATGTGACAAAACACGCATTACGGTAATATGCAGGGATGGGAAAGTGTGACTGTTCCCTAAAATCAATCTCCCAGAAGCAAGAGCAAATCTCTAATTTTTGTTGGGTCGGAGTTCCCTTATGGATGTGATCGCATTGTGAGTAATGTAAAATTTGTTGAGCGGAACTGAAGTTGACTGCTGTCCAAGGCGAGCTTTGATAACTGCTGCAGGCATTAAAAATATTTTGACTGGCATTTTTTCTTGAATGTAATGCATCAAAAAAAAAAAAAAATTGTTTTCTATGGTTAAAACTGATTTTTTTTTTTTTGCCTATAAAAATAGACTGATGTCAAAAATAAGAAATCAATAAAGCCTTATGTACACAGGCAGGAAAAAAAAACACTTTTAAAGGCATTTTTCAATTTCTTTTTTATGCCTCTGAACTTAGCACTATTTCAGCTAAAGTGTCCATACACATTATGGCATGTCGATTTTTATTATAGAGCAGCATTCAGCAGAATAACAATAAATGCTCCAAAACTGCTTTTCGGAGAAGGGCTTACTGGCATAACTTACACATAAACATGCATAAATGTGTATAAATGCACATAACTGCATGCAAATTTATTACACTGGCTGGAATAAATATTCTGACCAGTAGACTAAGTTTCCACTTATACTGTACGCTTGCAAATGCCATATGCCTGTAAGCGGTTATAATTATGTGCCAAAATGATCATTTTTTACACTTTGTTTGCCAGCAGCTGGCAGAAAGATCCAGCATAGATAGGAGTATTTTGTTATATCCTTGTGCAGAACACATAATACTATAGATATTTGTTTATTGAGATATGTATGCACAATATATGAGCCTGTGTCTTTCAGTCAATTTTCATCCCAGCTTTCAGTATCAGCACTAAGCCTGTGCATAAGATGTACCAGGGGGGCACAAATGACACAAATGTGCCAAATATGCAGCAGATGAAGATAGTGCCTGACTCAGCTGAGATTAATAAATAACCAAAAGCAAGGGTCAACAGTCATGTCTGGTAATGAACACAGGAATACACACATTTTGGAATGGTACAACATCTGCAAGATCTGTTGTGGTGCTGGTAGGTTTTTAGCTTTTCCTTTTAATATACTGTAATGATCCATCCACTGCTGTGAATCGTCCTGCTGTTTTTATTAGTAGACATTTTTTTTTTTCAAATCTCATGCTGAGCAGCTGAGGCATTGCCTTTCCCTTTCAAAACAACAAGTTTACATAGCTGTGATTTCACCTGCCCCACGGTCATCTATCTCTCTTCAAAATGCTGTTTATTTAATTAAGACTTAATAGATATTTAGGCAAAAATGTGCAAGCAAAACAGCCTACAGTCCAAGGTATGTTTAGTTTTTTTTCTCTCTTTTAACTTAAATCTGGAATTCAAGCAAGTGGTAAACTACGTTGAAATCAATTCAGTATATGAAAGTTGTTTTATATGTCAAAAAAATGTGTCATTTTGTTCAGCAGCTACTGCTGTGATCCACTCCAGATAGCAGAGCCAGGTCTTCAACCTCCCCTTCGACACTGATGCCGTGTACACACGGTCGGAATTTCCGACGGACTTAGATAGAGAATGTTGGCAAGTCCGACCGTGCGTACGCGGCATGATTGGTCAGGTGGACTGACAGTGGGGTGGAGGAGTAGCAGCACACAGACAAGGTCATCAGTCTGCTCCCCTGGTCGGCACATGTGCAATGTGCCAAAGCCTGATTGGCTTACTAGATTCCTTCCTATCCTGAGTCCAGCTGTAAACAGGCTGAAATAAAATTGTTCAATTAATGTTAGATGCATTTAAAAACCTAATTATTCATTTAAAAACATAGCTCATAACTACAATAATTGTTTTTTTTCTGTCTTCCTATCTGTGACAGACAGGAGTCACTTTGGGTGTGGGGGGGGGGGTTGTGCAACTCAGCTTACCTTGGAGAGCTTTGGAAACTCTGTGTCCAGCTCCTCCGGCCCCTCTTATGTGTAAATCACCCTGTGTCCATTAGGGGCACAGGGTGCCTAAGAATCCCACTATGATCTGTGCTAGTCAGACTCAAAGTTGTATATATGAATATATTGTGTGTTGTCTCATGCGGTTGGATTCTTTTGCTGAGATTGTTTGGGGTGTGGTTGTATTCCATTGTTTTATTACTTCTGTCTGCCCTGGCTATGGGGAGGGGGGGAATTCCTCCAACAGCTCTCCCTGTTGATAAGACTGTTTAATGATGAGAAGTTTGAATACACCTGACCTGTGTGACCATTGTGATTGGACAGTTTATCCTGCCCTGAATCCAAGGGTGGGTGGATATCTGTGGTAACATGTGCTGAAATAAAGGAGTTTGATGTTGTTGTTCACCCTACACTGTGTTACGGCTGGTGAC
Organism: Lithobates sylvaticus; assembly: GCA_028564925.1. Classification (NCBI taxonomy): domain Eukaryota; kingdom Metazoa; phylum Chordata; class Amphibia; order Anura; family Ranidae; genus Lithobates; species Lithobates sylvaticus. The sequence continues at coordinate 339,105,235 of CM053029.1, read as the reverse complement.
TGGGTGAGCTAAGGGGTCTTGGATAGTGCTGGTTCTGGACGGAGGAAGCATTTATGGCATTTATACGCGAGTCATCAAATAGAAAATTTACATTTCAAAACGCATAGTGAAAAGATATTAGTCTTTTTAACCACAGGGCTTTGCATTTAATTTACATTGAATTGGTCTGCACTTTACAGTTCTTATATCATGTTATTATGAACAAGCCTTCTGTACCAACTCCTTGCATCTTGAAGGAATCTTAGACAATTGTGTTGTTATAAATTTGCCATTGTAATGAAACCTATTTTACCGTTGCCTGAGAGCTCAAAAAAGCTCAAAAGCTTGTAGGAGTTTCTTTGAGCTTCTTTGAGATGCAGTGTACATCTCAAAGAAGCTCAAAGGAACTCCTACAGGCTTTTGAGATTTTTTGAGCTCTCATTTTTTTCTGCATGCCTCCATGTTTGCCAATGCACACTATGTCTTTTTCAGAAGTTTACAGGCATATGCTCTTACAGGCAGAAAAAAAACCCCCACTGAACTTGAATTTTTTGAGAGGAGCTTTCGAACAGGAAAGATGCCTCAGTGCCCAAAAAATGCGCCAAAAAGTGCCAGAAAGTTCAAAAACGCACAAAAAAAAGAAACAATTTGCAGAGGGGAGGGTTTGTGGAAAAAAACGCTTATGCTCAAAAAAGCTCAAAGAAGCTTGATAAAAACGCACAAAGAGCATAAAAAAGCACAAGCTTCTTCAAGATAAATAAAATATCAAATGCCTGTAAAAGCAGTTTTTTTTTTGAGCGGCAGTTTGCATGAGCCCTTAACCTGGACACCAGACTTTTACCTGCATCCATTCTCTGTCTCCCTTTATGCCTTTAATACTTCTCTCGCCCACGTGACATCATCACGGTGATCATAGTGAAAAAATAGACGAACAGGATATGAAGGAGCTGTGAAAGGCTGTGTCTGGAGTTCTTGTTTATCTGTTCTCAGGAGGAGGAAATACAGTCATACATCTAGGCTGGCAGATGGGGACAGCGGAATGCAGTAACAAAGTGATGTCACATCAGTATGTAATCCAACCACCCTTCCTCCAGCCCCATAACTGAATATTCCCATACGGATCTGAGACTGTGGGATCATGGGTGCAATGCTCTGCAGGCTTCATTGCAAAAAAATTGTAAATGCACATGTTTTGCTATATCAGTGTTGCTGCATTTACTATGTTTTGCAAAGGTAGACTAAACCTTTAATGTAGATACTTTTAACACTAGATTAAAGTTGAACTAAAGCTAATGTTAATCTATGTAGAAGTATGTGAGGTTTAAAGTGTATTTCCACTTTTGCAGCCAAATTAGGATAATATCTACTTTATATTACTACTTTACATGTTTTCATTCACATAGCAAAAAAAATAAAAAATTCAAGTTTACCATTTCAGATTCTCTTTTCTGATAACCCCAGCACTGCAAAATACTACTCAGTTCTTGTTTGTAAGGGGAGTGTGGAGCTGCACTTACCACAACCCTGTCTGTACTGTGCTGGCAGATATCATTATCATTTGTAATCTAGATTTGAACACTGTGAGGTTGATTTACTAAAACTGTAGTGTGCAAAATCTGGAGCAGCTCTGCACAAAAACCAATCAGCTTACAGTTCTTTTTTTTTAAATCAAAGTCTAATTAAACACGGTGAAATTAGAAGCTGATTGGCTACCATGCACAGCTGCACCAGCTTTTGCACTCTCCAGTTTTAGAAAGTCAACCCCTATCTGTCCTAACAAGGGGTTGAAGATTTAAAAGCTTCATCATTGTATGTTAATGGAGGGAAACCCAGCCTGCCCTTAGCCCTTCTATTGGGACAGACTCAAACTAAATTTGTTCAAAAATGTTTGCATATACCATATCTAAAATATAAGAAATATAAAAAAAAAAACATTTTTTTTAGGCATGCTTAGTCCTTTTTGCTTATGAGGGGGCTGGAGAGTTGTGCTTGCCATAATCCTGTCTGTGTACAGTGCTGGCAGATAGCATTATCAGTTGTATTCTAGATTTATACACTGTCTGTCCTAACAAAGGATTGAAGATTTAAAAGCTTGATTTTGCCATTGTATGTTAACCACTTCCCGACCGCCCCCTGTATATTTACGTCGGCAGAATGGCACGTACAGGCAGAATCACGTACCTGTACGTGACATTCTTCCGGCGGTTGGGGGGTCCGATCGGACCCCCCTCCGCCGGCGGGGACGGTCGGGATCGCTTCAGGAGCGATCCGGGACGAGGGGACGGCCAGTGGTTTCTGGCCACCCCCTCGCGATCGCTCCTGGCCAATGAAAAGCTTCCCCTTCCTGTCTATTGTATAGACAGGAAGGCGGAAGTGATGTCACGCTCGGTGCGCCGGTCTATGTGACCGGAGACGCCGAGCGGCGAACATGTACAGGTTAGTGCACAACACTACACTGACACCAGTACAGTTAGGCACATATTCCACCCCCCTGTCACCCCCTGATCACCCCCCAGATCACCCCCCCCCCCCCCAGTCACAGTGTCACTAATTGCAGTGATCATTTATTTACTGATCACTGCATTTAGTGTCAGTGTGACTGTAATAACTGTCAGGGCAGTTAGTTTTAGGTCCAAGGTAGCCCCCTACCCCCCCCTAATAAAGGTTTAACCCCTTGATTGCCCCCCAGGTAACCCTTTCACCCCCTTTTGCCAGTGTCACTAAGCGATCGTTTTTCTGATCGCTGTATTAGTGTCACTGCTGTCGCTAGGTAACCATTTTTTTTTTTTAGGTAACCGCCATGTTTATATAGGTTCATAAATAGGTTTATAGGTCAGGTACCCCCATATTACAACCTAAATAAAGGTTTTAACCCCCTGATTGCCCCTAGAGTTAACCCTTTCACCAGTGATCACTGTATAACTGTCACTGGTGACGCTGGTTAGCCAGTTAGTTATTTCGTTATTTAGGTTCCCCGTCAGGTTTTTATATAGCGTCAGGTACCCCCATATATTACCTAATAAAGGTTTTAACCCCCTGATTGCCCCTAGTTAACCCTTTCACCCCCTTTTGCCAGTGTCACTAAGCGATCGTTTTTCTGATCGCTGCATTAGTGTCGCTAGGTAACCATTTTTTTTTTTTAGGTAACCGCCATGTTTATATAGGTTCATAAATAGGTTTATAGGTCAGGTACCCCCATATTACAACCTAAATAAAGGTTTTAACCCCCTGATTGCCCCTAGAGTTAACCCTTTCACCAGTGATCACTGTATAACTGTCACTGGTGACGCTGGTTAGCCAGTTAGTTATTTCGTTATTTAGGTTCCCCGTCAGGTTTTTATATAGCGTCAGGTACCCCCATATATTACCTAATAAAGGTTTAACCCCCTGATTGCCCCTAGTTAACCCTTTCACCCCCTTTTGCCAGTGTCACTAAGCGATCGTTTTTCTGATCGCTGCATTAGTGTCGCTAGGTAACCAGTTTTTTTTTGTATTACTGTTACGGGTGACGCTGGTTAGTTAGCTTGTTTTTTATACTGTCAGGGCACCCGCCATTTATTACCCAATAACGGTTTAACCCCCTGATCGCCCGGCGGGTGATATCAATTAGGTTTTAGGGTCAAATAAGGTCTGCGTCGCCCCAGGTTAGTGCCAGTACCGCAAACACCCACGCGCAAAGCATACACCTCCCTTAGTGGCACAGTATCTGAACAGATCAATATCTGATCTGATCAGATCTATACTAGCGTCCCAGCAGTTTAGGGTTCCAAAAAAAACCGCATTGTTAGCGGGATCAGCCCAGATACCTGCTAGCACCTGCGTTTTCCCCCTCCGCCCAGCCCAGCCCACCCAAGTGCAGTATCGATCGATCACTGTCACTTACAAAACACTAAGCACACATAACTGCAGCGTTCGCAGAGTCAGGCCTGATCCCTGCGATCGCTAACAGTTTTTTTGTGGTAGCGTTTTGATTCAGTCGCTTCAGTCAGGAGCTTTTTTACCTGTGAATCTCAAAAAAATAAAAAAAATAAAAATAGTTGTCGTTTTATTGTTCTCTCTCTCACTCTATTCTCTCTCTATTGTTGCTCTTTTTTTACTCCATTCTATTCTGCAATGTTTTATTATGTTTTATCATGTTTTATCATGCTTGCTTTTCAGGTATGTAATTTTGTTTACTGTGTTTTAGTGTTGAGCATTTTTTTTGTTTTCAGGTGCGCCATTCAGTTGCAACGCGGATTTATTTATCTTGACAGCAACAGCGTTTGCTCCCACGATACATAAAGCCGCGACTCCACCGCTGTAGGAGGTGAATACACCACCACAGTAAAAAAAAAGCGCATATATGCCGAAGCATGGGGGCAGCCGGGGGGGGGGAGCGATTGGCTCCTAATGCCACGTACATACGGTCGAAATTCCGACCGTGTGTACACGGCATAACTTTTGCGGGAGGATGCCCCCATGCATCGGCATATATAAATGGTGCATGTATGCCCATCATTAGAAGTGGGTGGATGAAGGGAGGTATTCTAATGGTGGGCATACCCACCAATCAATCTCTTTTTTTTCGTTCAGCCAAGAGGCTGCATGAAAAAAAAAAGATTACAATATATGTCCAGTATGTTGCTGGACTTTGAATGGTTATACCAGAATGATGCCTGCAGGTTTAGGTATCATCTTGGTATCATTCTTTTCAGCCAGTGATCGGCTTTCATGTAAAAGCAATTCTAGCGGGTAATTAGCCTCTAGACTGCTTTTACAAGCAGTGGGAGGGAATGTCCCCCCTCCCGGATATAAACCGCGCCATTGGGAAATTGGGAAAGCATTTTATCACACCAATCTTGGTGTGGTCAGATGCTTTGAGGGCAGAGGAAAGATCTAGGGTCTAATAGACCCCAATTTTTTCAAAAAAAGAGTACCTGTCACTGCCTATTGCTATCATAGGGGATATTTACATTCCCTGAGATAACAATAAAAATCATAACAAAGAAAAAAAATGGAAGGAACAGTTTAAAAATAAAATAAAAAAGCTAAATAAATAAAAAAAAAAACAAAAAAAAAAAAAAAAGCACCCCTGCCCCCCCTTCTCTTGCGCAAAGGCGTACACAAGCGTTGGTCTGGCGTCATATGTAAACAGCAATTGCACCATGCATGTGAGGTATCACCGCGAAGGTCAGATCGAGGGCAGTAATTTTAGCAGTAGACCTCCTCCGTGAATCTAATGTGGTATCATGTAAAGGCTTTTAAAGGCTTTTAAAAATGTATGTAGTTTGTCGCCACTGCGTGTTTGTGCGCAATTTTAAAGCATGTCGTGTTTGGTATCCATGTACTCGGCCTAAGATCATATTTTTTATTTCATCAAAAATTTGAGCAATATAGTGTGTTTTAGTGCATTGAAATAAAAAAAAGTGTATTTTTTCCACAAAAAATGCGTTTGAAAAATCGCTGCGCAAATACTCTGTGGAAAAAAAAAATGCAACACCCACCATTTTAATCTGTAGGGCCTTTGCTTTAACATTATATATAGTGTTTGGGGGTTCAACGTAATTTTCTTGCAAAAAAAAAATATGTTTTCATGTAAACAAAAAGTGTCAGAAAGGGCTTTGTCTACAAGTGGTTAGAAGAGTGGGTGACGTGTGACATAGGCTTCTAAATGTTGTGCATAAAATGCCAGGACAGTTCAAACCCCCCCCAAATGACCCCATTTTGGAAAGTAGACACCCCAAGCTATTTGATGAGAGCAATGTTGAGCCCATTAAAAATTTTTTTTTTTTGTCCCAAGAGATTGAATAATGAAAAAAAAAAAATATATATATATTTTTTTTACAAAAAGTTGTCACTAAATGATATATTGCTCAAACATGTCATGGGCATATGTGGAAATACACCCCAAAATACATTCTGTTGCTTCTCCTGAGTACGGGGATACCACATGTGTGGGACTTTTTGGGAGCCTAGCTGCGTACGGAACCCCAAAAACCAATCACCGCCTTCAGGCTTTCTAAGGGTGTAATTTTTTTATTTCACTTCTCACTGCCAATCACAGTTTCGGAGGCCATGGAATGCCCAGATGGCATAAAACCCCCCAAAATGACCCCATTTTGGAAAGTAGACACCCCAAGCTATTTGCTGAGAGGTATTGTGAGTATTTTGCAGATGTCGCTTTTTGTCACAAAGTTTTGAAAATTGAAAAAAAAAGAAAAAAAAAATTTTTTTTTCTTTACTTTCTTCATTTTCAAAAACAAATGAGAGCTGTAAAATACTCACCATGCCTCTCAACAAATAGCTTGGGGTGTCTACTTTCCAAAATGGGGTCATTTGGGGGGGGTTTGTGCTATTTTGGCATTTTATGGCCTTCGAAACGGTGATAGGTAGTGAGGAGTGAAATCAAAAATTTGCACCCTTAGAAATCCTGAAGGCGGTGCTTGGGTTTCGGGGCCCCGTACGCGGCTAGGCTCCCAAAAAGTCCCACACATGTGGTATCCCCATACTCAGGAGAAGCAGCAAAATGTATTTTGGGGTGCAATTCCACATATAACTATGGCATGTGTGAGCAATATATCATTTAGTGACAACTTTTTGAAAAAAAAAAAAATCTTTTTTATTTTTGTCTTTATTCAATCACTTGGGACTAAAAAAAAAAAATATTCAATGGGCTCAACATGCCTCTCAGCAAATAGCTTGGGGTGTCTACTTTCCAAAATGGGGTCATTTGGGGGGGTTTTGTACTTCTCTGCCATTTTAGCACCTCAAGAAATGAAATAGGCAGTCATAAATTAAAAGCGGTGTAAATTCCAGAAAATGTACTCTAGTTTGTAGACGCTATAACTTTTGCGCAAACCAATAAATATACGCTTATTGGCATTTTTTTTACTAAAGACATGTGGCTGAATACATTTTGGCCCAAATGTTTGACTAAAATTGAGTTTATTAGATTTTTTTTATAACAAAAAGTAGAAAATCTCTTTTTTTTTCAAAATTTTCGCTCTTTTTCCGTTTATATCTCAAAAAATAAAAATCACAGAGGCAATCAAATACCATCAAAAGAAAGCTCTATTTGTGGGAAGAAAAGGACGCAAATTTCGTTTGGTTACAAAATTGCATGACCGCGCAATTACCAGTTAAAGTAGTGCAGTGCGAAATTGAAAAAAGACCTCTGGTCCTTTGGCTGCCAAATGGTCCGGGGCTGAAGTGGTTAATAAGGGGAAAACTCAGCCTGCTCTTCACACTCACACTAAATTTGTTTAAAAGTGCTTGCATTCTTCAATGACACATCAAAAAGATAAACAAATATTTCTTAATTATTTTTAGGCATGTGAATGGGAACACGTAACAAAGATATAATGGGGTTTTCTCAAATTTGACTGCAAAAAGTGGAAGTACACTTTAACCGCATAGCAACCGCCCACCATAGATATACTGAGGCAGGGCGGCTTCTCTACGATCATGTACCTGGTACAGGTCTGGGGCATGCGCGTCCAATCACAGTGGGAGCCAATCAGCTGGTACGGAGGATGCAATGTCCTCTGGAACCTACTAATTGTTCAGGAGAAAGGCAGAAGGATGGTCTGCCTGTGTAAACAAGGCAGATCACTGTTCTGTGAAAGGGGAATGTGCTGATCCTGTGTTCCTGCTCAGCAGGAACACGGATCTTTACATTACCCCAGTCAAAGCACCCTCCACCCCCACAGTTAGTAACCACTCCTGGGGAACACATTTAACCCTTTGATCACCCCTGATGTTAAAGCTTTTCCTGCGAGTGTCATTAGTACAGTAACAGTGCATATTTATTTTAGTTCCACTGGTCCCCAAAAAGAGTCAAAAGTGTCAGTTAGGTGTCCGATTTGCCTGCTGCAATAACGCAGTCCCACTATAAGTCGCTGATCGCTGCCATTACTAGTAAAAAATAAAAATAAATAAATAATAAATATACCAGTTTGTAGACGCTGTAACTTTTTTACAAGCCAATCAATATACATGGATTTTTTTTTTTTACCCAAAATATGTAGCAGAATACATATTGGCCTAAATTGATGAAGAAATTAGATTTTTTACATTTTTTTTATTGGGTGTGTTTTATAGCAGAACGTAAAACATATTTGTTGTTCTTTTTCTGTATATAGTGAAAAAAAAATAAAAAACCCATGGAGGTGATTAAATACCACTAAAAGAAAGCTCTATTTGTGGGGGTAAAAAAAGGACATCAATTTTATATGGGTACAGCATCGTACGCCCGTGCAATTTTCAGTTAAAGTAACGCAGTGCCGTATCGCAAAAAATTGCCTGGTTATGATGGGGGGTAAACCTTCCGGAGCTGAAGTGGTTAAAGCAGAACATAGATGATTTTTTTTTCTTTTCTTCTACTACAAGTGGAAAGAAAGAACATTACTCAATTCCCCCATCAATGGATCGACTTTAGTACATTCAGCCTGCCAATGGTTGGATGGAAACTCAGCCAGTCCCTGCTAAAGCAGCCAAATTTTGATCCATGTATGACAGGCTTAAGGAAGTCCAGGAAGAAATCACAGGCAAATACATTTATATTATATATTTTATCAGCACTTAAATGATGAAGGTTTCAATGTTAGCACAAATCCATGGATTTTATTGTTAACAAAGCTGACAGCAATTGTTATCCTTGCCATGTACCTGACATTATAAGGATAAGATGGGTAGTTGATCTGTAATTTCAGAAAAGAATAATGATTATAATAAGTTGGTAAAAGCCCAGTTAATGTTTTTCTCCAGGGCTGCCAAGACAGGCTGTCATTTACTGTACTTTTTTTCCCTATACAAAAGTATTGGTATCCAAAGTTTTTTTTAGCTTTTATTAGAGGTTGTAACACACCAGAGAAAAATTATATTGCAAATGACAAAGATGTCCAATGAAAATAAACATCAGTCAGAATGAGTAAACAGAGGGGAAGTTTTATCTGTTTTAAGACAAGGCTTTACAAAACAGAAGCAGTTGGACTGTGAAGCAGATTAATGTAAGGTCACATCTGGATTCATAAATTTCTCACTATGTTGCTCAAAGAGCAGCACTCTGCTTACATAAACAGGCCCCAGAACACTTAATTTATTGCTGGTATGTAATTTAGCACCAGTACATTCACATCAGATGCTTACCTCAAGGTGCTTACAATCTTTATCTCACATGCAACTACTAGGGCCAATTTAGATAGTAGCCAATTAACCTACCTTCATGTCTTTGAAGTATGGGAGGAAACCCTATGTGGACAAAGGAAAAATAGGCAAACTCCATGCAGGTAGTGTCTTGGTTGGGAATCAAACCAATGTACCTAGTTTTGCAAGTTAGGAATTGTTATTTGATGGTGTATAATGCTGTCCATACACAGTGCAAATTTCTTTCCTACAACATCAGGTTCCCTCATCAACGCAGGCACTGCTGACAGGGGAATCAGCATTGTCTTCTACCAGTGGGATATCACTAGCGGCTATAGCAGTGGCTTAGGTTAATGTCAAAAGAGAATCAAACATGCTGGTTGTAGGCAAGTTGATCGATCAATCAACTTGGTACATCCAACCTGCCAATTAACGGTTTGAATCTCGGCCAGTTTCTGCTGAACCGGCTGAGATTCGAACCGTGTATGGCTGGACTAAGAAAGTTCCCGTACAAAAAAATGTGCTGTTTTGAGTTCATGAATTGACCAGCATTGCCATGGCTTCTCAATCAAATATTGGTCCAAACCTTACTACAGCCTCATTTAGTACTATTTAATGGCTTTTATGTTAAAGTGAAAGGGTGAACAAGGACCCTACTTCCTCCCGATCCCCCTGGTCACCGTTCCACTTACCTCCATGGGTGATACTATGGTTTGAAAACCTCACTGTTCTTCTTCTTCTTTCCCTAGGGACACCAGGATGGAATGGTTCTAATTGGTCAGCGCGGTCATGTGCTGGAAGGTGTATGGTGTTAGTTCACCTTTTATTTTATTTTTTAGAAAAGGTGAACTAACACTTTAAAGAAATGTTTGACATCTAGTGGTTTAAGATTGTGACTGCTGATTGGATGTTACACAAGTAGTGGTTTGGGGTATTATTACTTTCTGGGAAGATCCTGGTCACCCCTGGGGATAATTGCCTTGATTTCTACAAGGCTACTTGACACACGCAACTGTGTGAACCTAGGCTAAGGCCTACATTTGTAGATAAAAGAAAGCCGGTATGACACACTGAAATGCGTAAGCCCTGTATTATTCTGTACCACACCTGGATTAATAAATATATTCATTGTGGAAGATCGAGCTGCTGGCTTTCTTTTATCTACATGTTTGCTGGAGTGCTAGGAGGACACTACAAGCCAGTGTACCGACCGCTCACCACCTCTGGGAATTACTGAAGGTGTTTTCTACTATATGAAGGCCTACATTTGCCATGTTACCTGCGGGGTACCCAACCACTGGGACAACCATATTGCATACAAACGCTATCTATGCTACATCAGTTGGCTAGTGCAATTTGTTCTCCTAAAGCTTGAGCTGTAGATGTTATTTTTTTTATAAATTAACTAGCCAAAATGTTTTCTTATACAGACATACCATTTAAATAGGATAAAGCTTGTGAGTGAAGGGCAGGTGTATCAATGAACCAACTGACAGCTAGCTGAAAAAGTCCAGCTCAGCTGATTAGATCAGTCTCTGATATCCCAAGGATAGCTATTGTCACCATGTTTACTGCTAAACATGTCAAAAGCACTATTATTCAGTAAAAAATGTGTCTATAGATTATGAAAATGATAACTGTGAAAGGTTGTTAATGCATGAGTACAAAAAGACAAAAAAATGATAGCAATATGCTAGGTTAACACAATTAGGAAGGTGTAATATAAATAGAGTATTACAATTGAGCACACATATTATTTACATTGTTGTTGCTCCTATTTTCTTGACATTTATTTTCTGGAAAAGCTAGACACAAACAAGAATCCCATATAATTACTTACTAATTTACTTACACATGAAAAGTGTCAAAGTGAGCTAACTGGCCACTAACACTTTCCAGTACAGGAAGCCTTGTGCACAGAAAGCTTTCCTAACACAGCTCTACAGTATATGTAAAAGCTGCACTTGAAAAGCCATCTATCATCACAATTGCTGCAACAAAAAAAAATGGTATAGAGAAGCATGTGGCCTCCTTCCATTGTGCAGTGCCCAGGCCTCGTGGGCCAATTAATGCATCCAGCCATTGTCAATTACCAGGATGGGGGTGGCATCATTGCTCCCCATAAGTGACACCAACTTACACCAGGTATTTTTCAGCAATTGTGACAGGTGAAGGATCAATGGGGGAGCACTGTAAAGGTTAATCTATAACTGGATTGGGGGTTAGGCTTTAAAAAAACTAGGGATGACTTTTGGGTTTGTTACTAAATGGATTGCAGTGAATCTCTGTGATTTGCAAACTTTGTACATCACAAACATTTGGATGAAGCCTTTTGAGGTTTGCTGCTTGAAATAAGGAACAATAAACAACCTATAATGCAGTGCACAACCCTTGCCCCGATCTTGCAAAACTGTTTGCAAACTGAACAGATTTGCTCAAATCTTAAAAAGACCCTTTTATTATACCCTGAATGGACAAAGTCACAGGGACTCTTCCAAACCAATCTATTATGAAAGAAATACGTGTGCCGCTATTGATGCCATTCCTTCTAAAAATAAGAGTTGCCTTACTGTCATGCAGGTCCAAAGAGTTGACTTACTAAAGGTAAATAGGCTTTTCACTTTTTAAGGACATTTTCACTTAACTTAGTAAGGGCTAGTTTATACTAGCATTGCTCTCTGAAGAGCATAAACTAGGTTCAAGTCACTCTTCAGAGAGCATTTTACAGGTGGTGAGGTGGCATTGTATCACCTCCTCACTGCCTGTTTCTATCCCTACCATGCTGCAACCATGTGCAATGCACACGGTTGTAGTGCAATTGGAGTGTGGCTTCATTCACTTGAATTGGTCACGCTCGGTGGGCGATAATGTCAGTTGAACATGACAAGGAGTATAATTACTGCCACACCCATGAAGCAAAGCATCGCGGCCATGGCATATGTACACACCTGGCCGCTGCCTTTCCAGGGGCAATAAAAACGTGGCTCAACCGCTTGGTTTTACCACCCTGCAATGGCTACTGTAAACGTTAAATGAGCCCTAAATGTGGTGGACATACATTTTTCAAAAAATACCCAATTACATGCAAGGAACAGGATTTGATAATGTAAGTCAGCAGTGCTTTGCTTACTTAACTAACCTAAGTAAACAATTCTTTACAAAGCGAGCAGCCTATTTAGTAAATCAATCCCAATTACTTTAATACGTTCTAAGCCACTAACCAGGAACAATTGTTCAGATCTGGAATTTTGGTTTAAAATTGAGCTTTCTTGTTCCAGATCAGTGACTCAGCAAGCCAAAGCCAGTCAGGCAACTAGCAATTTTTTTTGTAGTAATTTAACCGTGTCTGCCTATTTATTTCTTCCAGTACAGGTTTTCTTTTCTAGCACAGATAATCTGTATGTCTGCTCATAGTTCCCATATCCCTAAAGTGTTACTAAACCCACAACAGTAAAATCAGTCTGTATATACAGTAAAGCATGCTTATTATTATCACTGTGGAATCTAAGGGGTTAATCCCCTGCATTGTATATAAAGGCTGTTTGATCCTGTTTTCTCTGATCACCCCCTTCTTCCACAGTCCCCAATCCATCCTCTGATAGTACATAGCCTTTGGAGTCACTCTGCACATGCTCATTTTGGTGTGTATTGCTAGAGAGGTTTATAAAAATGTTTTTGGGAGGGTTCATGTGATCAGCACAGGGCCAATCAGTACTGTCCAGACAGAGGGTCAGGGGTCTTGCAGCCTTATAGGACAGTCAGAGGAGAATGAAAACCCCTCCTACAACCTTTAACCAGTGCTCAGTAGGACACTGATAGAAGTCACACGACTGCTATATACTGCTGATGAGAAAAGGGTTATGCAGTTTATATTTACTAAAATAATTGCATTTTCATGTTCTGTGTACTGTGGGAGACCAGATATAGTGAATACAGGGTCGTGGCTTTAAGTAACTTTAGATACAATAAGGATTTGCATAAGCTTCATTAGACTTTATAGTTCACTGCACACTTTACTACAGATTTTACTTCAAGTCATCTTGAAGTAGAAAATCTTTTTAACTTTTCTTGCTACTTTTTTTATGAGCTGTTCTTGCTCCTGTCTGACCTGTATTCAATGACCCAAAAGGAGAAAGATATTATGAAGAGCGCCAAACCACAAATGAGGCCAATGAAACTTTAATCGTTTTAAAGTTTCTTTGTACTCATTAGTGGTTTGGCGCTCTTCATGTTTTTTTTGTTTTTTTCTTTCTGGATTATGATTTTGAGTACCCCAGTTCTAAAAGCAGACTCTGTAGTGCCATTGTGCCTTAGAAATTTGTCTGGCATCCTGCAATATTGGACCACTGATTATCTGTATTCCAAGCGCCTCCTTGATATCTAATCTGTGTTCTATTACATTAGTGCTGCCTCAAGGAAAGTGTCACGTTGTCTTTATATTTTGTAAAATACCTGTAGCTAGTGTTGACATTTATAGAACCAAAAAATAATAATAATTAAAGGGGTAATGGAAGGGCAGTTGCAATTTTAACCTCCCTGGCGGTATGATTATTTCAGATTTTTGATGCTCAAAGCGGTACATTGTTTTGCATGGAAATTTGGATTTTATATTGTAGGCCTGTAATTCTTAGGAATAACACACTTAAATCTGTCCAAACAAGAGTCTAGTAGACATTCCGGGTATGATAAAGTTAAAAACACGAAATCATAAACTATAATATAATAAATAACTATAAATAATTATAACAAATAATAATATAATAATAATAACAATTATTCAATAATGTAATCAAATCAAAACACAGACATTTTCTCAGTTGCAGAATTGTCGCTGTCATTACTTTCAGTGTTTGATAAAGGATTTCCCCACAAATCACTATCGCTCAATTCTGCAAGTGATTCTAATTTATTATCGCTGTTTTCTAGCTGGTCTAAAACCACTTTTGACGTACAGGGACACTTTTTGGTTGCTATGGACAATCTCCAGTTTCAGGGCAGAAAGAACAGTATCTATAATATAAAACTGCATGCAGGGCACAGGACAAACCACTAGGGACAAAAGGGATGTGAAATAATTTGATACAGCAATGTAATCTGTAAGATTTCACTGTACTGTATGTATTGTGTGTTTTTTACTTTTTGAATTTGGCACCGTGCTCCATCCCCGTGAGTCGCAGCGTTTGCAGGGAATGGAGCTCGGCACTGTGATAGATCTGGCGGAGGACACGGCTCGCACACACAGCGGGGAGACATCACAGGATCCTGGGGACAAGGTAAGTAACTTTGCCTGGATCCTGCGATGTGATCCCAAGTGTGGCTTGGGTTTACTGCTTTTGGTAGTGAAAATTCACCCTGAGACACACTCCGAATACCGATAAGGAGGTTAAAGTGTTACTAAACCCAGGACCCTGCATTCATTATATCTGGTCTCCCATAGTACACAGAACATGGACATGCAATTCTTTTAGTAAATATAAATGCCTAAATATGTTCAGCAGTATATAGCAGTCTTGTGACTTCTATAAGGGTCTGGTTATAGCTTGTAGGAGGAGTTTTCATTCTCCTCTGACTGTTCTATGAGGCTGCAGGACCCCTGACCCTCTGTCTAAACAGTGCTTATTGGCCCTGTGCTGATCACATGCACTCTCCCAAGAAAAAAAAACTGTCTAGCAATACACACCACACTCAGCATGGGCAGCTTGCCCCCAAGGCTTTGTTCTATCAAGTGATATATTGGGCACAGTGGAGAGAGAGTGTGGAGAATACAGTACATTGCCTGCAAATATCTTTGCAATATTCCTGCCAGGGAGGGGTTGGTGTTGCTTCAAGTTGTGAAGTGGTATGTTCAATTCCAATAAAACAGTTATACTTCTTAAAGTGAACCTGCATAGGCATAACAACAGATTCATTTAAAAAAAAATATATTTACTACGCTTTTGAAATAAATGCACATTTCCCCACGTGTTATTGCTTCAACCGCTTGCCGACCAGCGCATGCCGATTTATGTTGTCAGAATGGCATTGGTAGGCAAAAGGGCGTAAAGAAGCGATGTCGCGGGTGCGTGGCCAGCGGCGCGTGCCCGCCGTGGCCACGGGTCCCACGGACTCGATGTCCACCGGGTGCCCACAATCTTGTCACAGAGAGGAAGAACGGGGAGATGCTTTTGTAAACAAAGCATTTCCCCATTCTGCCTAGTGACAGGACAGAGATCACTGCTCCATGTCATCGGAAGCAGTGATAACTGTCCTGTGTGTTGAAGCCCAGCCCCCTCATAGTTAGAATCACTCCCTAGGACACACTTAACCCCTTCACCGCCCCCTAGTGGTTAACCCCTTCACTGCCAGTGTCATTTACACAGTAATCAATTCATTTTAATAGCACTGATCGCTGTATAAATGATAATGGTCCCAAAATAGTGTCAAAAATGTCCGAGGTGTCCACCATTATGTTGTAGTCCTGATAAAAATCGCAGCCATTACTAATACAATTTTTTTTTAAAATAAAAATGCCATAAAACTATCCCCTATTTTGTAGACGCTATAAATTTTGTGCAAAGCAATCAATATACGCTTATTGCATTTTTTTTCACCAAGAGTATGTAGAAGAATACATATCGGCCTAAAATGAGGAAAAATATATATTTTTTATATATTTTTGGGGGATATTTATTATAGCAAAAAGTAAAAAATATTGAGTTTTTTTCAAAATTGTTTCTCTTTTTTTGTTTATAGCCCAAAAAATAAAAACCGCAGAGGCGATCAAATACCACCAAAAGAAAGTTCTATTTGTATGAAAAAAAGGACTTTAATTTTGTTTTGGTACAACGTCGCACGACCGCACAATTGTCAGTTAAAACGACGCAGTGCCGAAACGCAAAAAGTGCTCTGGTCAGGAAGGGGGTAAAATCTGCCGGTGCTGAAGCCGGTTAAGCAAATTGCAAGAAAAGAAAAATAGCTGTTGATGTACCAGAAATATAGTGTGCTCCTACCCATTGGCATACTTACGGGGGTGCAGGGGGTACAGTCTGCACCAGTGACAAACATTCTACAGGGCTTGAGACTTTTATTTCATGACACTTCTGTGTTAGTACAGTATTTTCTCGTTCAAAGGTTTTTATTGAAAGATCAACATATGGTAAGAAGTATAATGTATCAATTAAAGGTATTTTAGTAGTTACATGGAAAATAAAGCAGGTTATGGCATTGTATTAATATAACACACAGATGGTAAAATTAATGTTAGATAAGTTCCCTGTTTATCAAAATGATACAGAGTTTTCAGACTGTTTCAATATTAGCTTACATTAATACTTAGAGGATCATTATTAGTTAATGAAAGAAAATTAGGTCTATTTGTGTCTGAGTTCTTATGTGTGTTAAACATTTGAATAAAGTATATGTATCAAACTAATGAGTGTGATATTTTAAATATATTCCATATACCTGTTGCTGTTAGGTACCTTATGAAATGATAATAAGAGAGAAATAAGGAAGAGAAGAAAAAAGAAAGAAAGAAAATAAGGGTAAGGAAAGGTGGGGGGACAGAGGGCATGAGGTGTTCCGGAGGCATAATCTATTCTTATAGTTTTATCATTGTTGCATATAAAAATGTTAGTTACCATGACTGGAGTACCTGGTGGTCAAAGTTTATAGGTAAACAATGTGTGATCCATGGTTTCCATAGACCTCCATATCCTTTCAGATTTTCTTTATCTAGAGCAGGGGTCTCAAACTGGTGGCCCTCTAGCTGTTGGAAAACTACAAGTCCCATAATGCCTCTGCCTGTGGGAGTCATGCTTGTAACTGTCCGCCTTGCAATGCCTCATGGAACTTGTAGTTTTGCAACAGCTGGAGGGCCGCTAGTTTGAGACCCCTGATCTAGAGCTTCCATTTTTGGATGCAACAATGACCGATTCATTCTGTGCTTGGTTTCTGCTATGTTTAGTAAGGGAGTTTTCCATGCTTTAGTTATTGTCTGTTTTGCGGCCATCATAAGTTGTATGAATAGCTTGAATTGTTTACAAGTCATGTAATCAGGTTTTATATTTAAAATGGCAATTTCTGGATCTGGTATTGTTGTTATTTCAAACATTTCTAATGCGAGTAAAAAAAACTTTTTCCAGAGTTTTTTTATAATAGAACAATTCCACCACATGTGTATATATGTTCCTTGTTCTGAACAACCGCAAAAGCAGAGACCTGAGTAATCAGGCGCAAATTTAGCTATTGTAGCAGGAACCAAATACCAATATCTATCACATTTTTGAAAGATTTGATATTGGACCAGATTGCATACCATTCTGTTTTATCTGTAGTTCAATCAAGATCTTTTCCCCATTTCACCACATAGGATGGTAATTTAACATCTGATTTAACAAGCAATTGGAGTATATTGTTGATATGAGACCTCTGGCATGATGGTCATATTATGCATATATTTTCAAACTAAGTAAAATCATCTACAGAGTTGTCAATGCTTAGGAAAGGAATACAAACGTTCCTAATTTGAAGGTAACAAACTATTTCTGATTGGGGGAGCCCAAAAGACTTGCATAAGTCTGGGAAGGGACGGATTGTTGTATTTAGGATCATGTGATGTAAACATGTTATACCTGCTTTGGACCAAGCCTGAAAAGATCTAGGATAAGTCCATGCTGTATAGAAAGCTGGGTTTTTGAGAAAAGATAGAAGTGGTTTAGCGATTGGGTTTTTTAAAGTTTTACAATCTATGGGACGTAACCATAAAATATTGTGTATGGCCACGCACACTTAGTGTGGATACTGTTCGGACATTACTACCCTCCCTCACGTTATTTAAGAGTCTGAGGTTGATCTACCTCAAATCTTTGTGATCCCTAAATATAATGCTTTAGGTTCTTATTGGAGACGTCTAGCGGTTCTCCTACTCTTTTCTAACGATCACCTATAGACAACATTGGCCCCCTAGCTGGTGCTTAGTATATCACGTCATTCACGGCCAGTTTACATGTGGGATAAAAAGATTTATACGACACCATGGTACTCTGAACTCTATGTTCATGATCCTGTCTCCTTCCTTTTCTGTTACTGATGAGACATTTACTGCCTCAACGACACCTAGCCACATTACACAATTAACTCGCCTTTGCTTATATACCCCCCAATTTCAAATCGGCTTATTAAATAACTCTTGTTGTTTTCTTGTTATTATTGCTATAACCCCATACCGTTGCTTCTGTACTAACCTGTATAAGTTGCCAGATATTCCTATTATCTACTCTGTGCCTCACTTATCGGAACACTATGCAATGTATGCAGTTGACTGTACTGTTGTCGTTACCTGTACTGTCTGTTCAAACTTAATAAAATTTATTGAAAAAAAAAATAAAAATATTGTGTATGGAGAGAGGGCCACAATCTATTGCTTCGATGGTAACCCACAGGGGAATCTCAGTTTTGGAGTGATATTTCCTGGATTGTACTAGTTGAGCGGGTTTATAATATAATGAAATGTTTGGAAATCCTAGGCCACCATGGATTTTGGGAAGGAATAAGGTTTCTTTAGATATTTGTGGTTTGAGTTTCCCCCAAGTACATTTTTGTTTTGTTTGTTTTGAAAATAGGCCGGGATGTGTATTGGAAGAACTCTGAAAATGTACAGGAATTTAGGAAGTATAGCCATCTTTATTATATTTATTTTCCCAACCCATTAAGTCGGTATAGATGACCATTTTATAAGCAAGTTTGTAGTTAATTTTAGTAAAGAAGGATAGTTGGCGGAAAATAAATCCAAGTCGCTGGCAGTGAGCTGGATGTTAGTACAGTATTATCACTACAGTCCAATGTCTCCTCGTCTGACAGCTACAGTTCAAAGCAGACTGAGGCTCTTTCTTGGTACCAGACACACGACACAGCCAAGGGGATGGATTCCCCAACTCCAAAATGCCACTGCATCAATAAGTAACTCTCCTGGCCCTCTGCACTCTCTGTTTCACACACTTCTGTGCCCTGCACTTTATGCACTACCCATTCCTGAGCACTGCACCATAGATACCATATTGTACCTGGGGTCGTCAAAGTTTCTGCACTTTAATAGAGTTAAAAAAAGGGCAGAAACTTTTTGAAGAACCCTTGTACATTTCATACTCCTGACTACTGCACTCTGTTAAAAGAAAAGATCAGCTGTGAGTACCAGATATGCTGGGTGTTCCACTGCTCCTGCTGTCCTCCTTGACATGACAACAAAGCTTTGAATTCCTAAACACATAAACACTGCCTACTGCATTTCTGATTATTACAAAGAATAATCCCCCCTTTCCTCTTCATCTCCATACCCTCTCTTGTGCACAGTCAAAGAGCAAAGGAAGCTACAAGCTCCCAAGATTTCTGCCAAGATCAACAGGTTTCAAAAAGATTTAGCAAAATGCTTTCAATTGTACATTTAACAGACTAAAATGGAGCAAATAAGAGAAGTTTGTTGTTAGGATTTATATACATTTTAATGCTTCTGCAGCACCACATAGTTATATAATTTTTGAAATTTTTTTTTTCTTGTTTTGTTTTTTCTTGCAGGAAAAAAAAGGCAAGTTAGTGAAGAAAAGATTAGTATGTGCTATTGGAGAGGTGGGATTAACACACCTGTTTGCTTAGCGGGCATCCACCTGACCTGAATTACACATTACTAGTAGTATAATATAAGAAAGATTTTCACATCTAGCCTGTTTCTGCTACTCGCTAGACACATACTAGGTTTTAGCTTTAGCCTCAAATATATTATGATGGGACTTGATGGACTTCCTTTTGCTGCAATTCATCAGAAAAGACAGCATGTGGTTTAATGTCGCTTGCTGCCTAGCATACATATGAAATGTAGTCTCATTTAGGTCATAATTCTGATATGCATGGTACTGTCACTCAAGGACTGGCAAAAAGAAAAAACAACATTACTATGCAAAGATAAAGCCAAGACTTCAGTACTCCCACAGATGATACATTTTGCAAAACTTCATTCAAAAATGTCTTTAACCACTTGCTGCCCGCCATATAGCAAAATGACGGCGGGAAAGTGGTTTCAATATCCTGACCAGAAGTCATATGACGTCTTTAGGATATTGAGCCGATGCACGCCCTCGGAGGCGCGCATCAAGGTGTTCGTTGTTGCGGAGTGAAAAGAAAAGAAAAAATGAGTAGCGCTAAACCAATAGTGCATCAATAATACAGTGCATAAATAATAAATGATCCTGTGATATGTGATCATAAATAATTGGAATAAACCTACATATATAAATGCCTGTGATAAAAATGCCAGAAATTGTGAATAAATGTTCAAAAGCAATCAAATGCGACAATCGCTCATGAAAGTCGCACAAATGAAAAAATTATAAAAACGTGAGCAATAAATAAATGGATGAATATTGCAAGTCCAAGAAATCCTCATGAAAATTAAATCTTCATAAAAAAATTCCACCCGTGCAGTGAATGGTGAAAAATATATAGATAAATCAATCCATCTCTGTGAATAATTGAATAAATCCTCCAAACTGTTCAAAGTGCTCCACCACCAAAGTAAGAGTTGAGAGTTACTTCTTACCAGAAGAGAGTAACACCCCAGTACAGGGTGTCAAACATGCCTGTATACAGATATCCCTCCTTGGATCTTCCTGCAGATGTGGCAGATGCCAGCAGCCTAATAGCCCACTTCACAGCTCAGCTCCCCAGAAAAGTTGTCAGGGATTTGAATCAGCACATAGAATGAAATAAAGGGGGGGCTCGCATAGTGTAAAAAAAAACAAGGTGTTTATTGAAATAAAACTGGTTACACTTACATCAAAAACAAGCAGTTCAGGCCTTTAAGCGTGGTGCGCCGGCCGGACACACCAAAACACAGACCCGTCCTCCCAAACATCCGATAATCAAAGTCGAGGTGACGCCAGCGCGTCGCTCCGCCCTACCGGTTTTGCAATAGAGTTGCGTCGTCCAGGGGCACCTGTGTCAGTACGACACCCCGCAATACCGATCTAGGTAAAGAGTCTCTGACGGAGACCAATATCCAATGTCCAATCACGGCTGATCACAGTGTAAACAGAAAGAGCCGGTGCTCGGCTTTTCCTCACTCGTGTCCATCAGACGCGAGTATAGGAGAGCGGATCGGCTGCTCCTCTGACAGGGAGGGTCTGTGCTGATTGATTATCAGGGCAGCCCCCCCCCCCCCCCCCAGGATGACCACACTGGACCACCAGGGATGCCACTAGGACCACCAGGGATGCCACTAGGACCAGCAGGGTTGTCACCACCAGGTATGCCACCCTAGACCACCAGGGATGCCAATCATTGCCCACAATGGATGCCAATCAGTGTCCACAATGAATGCCAATCAGTGCCCACAATGGCATCACTGATTGGCAGGCATTATTGTTTGGCACTGATTGGCATTCATCAGTGACATACATTACAGTACATCAGTGCCACCTATCAGTGCTCATCCATGCCCACCCGTGCCGCCTATCAGTGCCCATCCGTGCTGCCTATCAGTGCCCATCCGTGCCGTACATCAGTGCCGCCTATCAGTGCCCCATCAGTGCTGCATATCAGTGCCCATCATCAGTGCCCATCAATGCCACCTCATCAGTGCCACCTCATTGGTGCCACCTCATCGGTGCCAATCAGTGCAGCCCCATCAGTGCCCATCAGTGAAGGAGAAAACATACTTATTTACAAAGTTTTGTAAATGAAACAAAAAGAAACATATTTTTTTCAAAATTTTCGGTATTTTTTTTATTTGTTTAGCAGAAAATAAAAATCCCAGAGGTGATAAAATACTACCAAAATAAAGCTCTATTTGTGGGAACAAAATGATAAAAATGTAGTTTAGTTGTAGCATGACCGCGCAATTGTCATTCAAAATGTGACGGCGCTGAAAGCTGAAAATTGGTCTGGGCAGGAAGGTGTATAAGTGCACTGTATTGAAGTGGTTAAAATGCCTAGGTGGTTAGAAGATTTTTTTAACAACATTAAAAAATGATAGCTGTTAAAGTGGGTGTAAACCCTCACATATACCCAGTGAGTTGCATAGCCTCAGATGATACACAGAGATAAAAACACATCTCCCTACATAAGTTTTACATGTATATCTGCAGTCTTCTCCTCTCTACACACCTTCCAAAGTGCAGGTTGTGTTAAAAATCTTTCTTCATCTGCCAGCAGTACATAGGGAAGGGCGGAGAGACTGCGCTTACACTGTGTGAGAGCTTATTGGAGGAAAGGGACACCCCCCCCCCCTTCCACATAGGCAGAGGAACAAAGGAACTGTGCCTAGTTCCCCTCCCTGACACAAATTTTTAGCTCATGTTATCTCATATGTCAGAGAACTTCTCACCAGAGAGAAACAACAACTTAAACAAGTAAACACTACAGATACACTACAGATACTGTACATGTGCTTAGTTCGAATTTCATGAATGGGGCTTACAACCACTTTAAGAAACAAATGTTGAAATTTTGTTCATATAAGATGACATATTAATCATTAGGGGCCATATTTCATGCAGTCTTAGGACACTGCTGAAAATCTTAAAAAATTACCAAAATATACAATAACAAACATGGTATATTTACCCATTCTGTGCAGTGAAAATGCACAAAGCGGCCCCCATCCTTCTCTTCTCGAGTCCCCTGCTTGCACTCCTGGCTCCTCCTCTTCTTGGTGTGCCATTGGAAGCTGCTTCTCAATATGGCACACCTGAAGGCTCAATCCTGATTTGTGTTTCCCACATCCATATACACAGACATCATGCCTCGGCATGCCTACCGCTTTCTCGTCACAGGATTTGACTGACAGCAGTGGTAGGCAATGGCTCACTCTGCCTCAGCAAAGCCTGTGAGAGTGGGGAAAGGGGAGAGAGCTGCTACAGAGAAGCACAGAGCTGGATTGAGTAAGGGCTCAGCTAAATATAAGGGGGTGGGGAGGTGATACTACTACCTAAACATTTTTTACCTTAATGTAGGGAATGCATTAAAGTAAAAAAAAAACATTTAGTCTCTAGAACCACTTTAATAAATCACAGGAATATGCTTTACAAATGTGCTTAGTGTTTCTGTCTTCATGTCTCTGAAGCCAGAAGAAAGCTATTAAAATGAATGAGTAGTAAATGTAAAAAACAAAAAAAGGAAAAAGAGCCTGCTCATTTGAGTTTCAAAGTCATCTGACTAGCTCTCCTCCAATCACAGATTTTTCTTTGATGTGTTCAGCAAAGGGTACTCCACCCTGGGACACCACAGGATCAACATTGTAGCCTTTTTATGAATAGGCCATAAAATTCAGGCTACATTGTTGACCCACAGTGATGTATTCTGTCCTGCAAGGCAGAGTAGAGTTAAGTGTGTGCAAAGGGAAATGAGCTGACACTACTTTAAAAATAGTTCCTGATATAGTGGCTATTACTAAACGAGGCTGAGCAGGATTCCATAGCATTCCTTTCTTAGTTTGAACTCACTGCAAAGATTTAGTGCACTATAAATTGACATCACAGGTCACATGATTGGATGTTTACAGTCACCCCTGGCTAGGAGAGAAAGAGGATGCTTCCCTGACTCAGTACTTTGGGGATTTCTTTTGCTCTCCCAAGGACAGTCCTTCTGGGGGACAGTCTTTTTTTGGACAAACTCTTAGGGTTGAATTTTTAAAAATTAATCACATAGCAATTCACCCCAGCAAAAACTACATATACATTTGTTCTGTGTGAATGGAGCAAAAATAATGTTAGGCTATTTTCTGTGCTGGATGAAGATTTTTCATTGGTTTAAAATTAAAAGCACTGCATATGGCCACTAGATGGCACTAAGTACCATAGTAATTTGCTACAGGAAATAGCCTAACAGTATTTGTTTTTTCCCCACAGAGTTCATGTACATGAAGTTTAACTAGATGAATAGATATGCAAATGTTTTATAAATAAAGTGTATCTCCCTCTTTCTATGGCAGTTTCTGCAAGTCAGCTTTCCAGGAAAGTTCTCCATATGGCAGGTATTTTGCATACAGTTTACTCATCACTTCAAACACGGCCCCCATGATTTGTAGTTACACCCCTTGCAACTATTGAGCTCCCAACTGTCATTCTTATGCCGCGTACACACGATCGGATTTTCCGACAACAAATGTTGGATGTGAGCTTGTTGGCCGAAAGTCCGACCATGTGTATGCTCCATCGAACATTTGTTGGCAGGCTTTCCACCAACAAATGTTTGTTGTCGGACTTTCAGATCGTGTGTACACAAGTCAGTTGGACAAAAGTTCACGCATGCTCGGAATCAAGTACGAGCCAGAAGCGCTCGGTCTTGTAAAACTAGCGCTTGTAATGGAGATATCACGGATGTCTTGTACATCACTACGTTCGTAATTGTTGGCCAACATTTGTGTGACCGTGTGTATGCAAGAAAAGTTGGAGCCAACATCCTTCGAACAAAAATCCACAGTTTTGTTGTCGGAAATTCCGATTGTGTGTACGGGGCATTACAATTTATGGTTTGAAAACGAAACTAGCCTTCTGGTTTCTTTGGGCAACATGAAAAGTTCTTATTAACCCACTTTTCATGTCCAAGGCCTTGCATCCAATTACTTAAGGCTGAAGTCAGTGTTAAGTGAAAGAATTGCCCTTACAGTGCCCTCCCACCACATTGCAAGGGTAAAAACCTATTTAGCCTAGGGATAGAGAAATAAGCAGTAATGTTTGCCTTATTCATCGCCTTCACAGCAACTGACATGCTCCTTCACTCTCCAATGCTCTGGGATGTGGGTGGGTCCTTAACACCCTCAAGTGCAATGAAGAACTTCTAGTCCTTGATGCCTGCGTCTGGCCGAGTGGCAAAAGTTAAGCAACTTCCAGGGACTGATCTTGCAGCAAGGAGGAAACTTGTGGGTTTAAGGAATAAGGTAAGTATGACAGCTTATTCATCTACCCCTAGATTAAATAGGTATTTAACGCTTGCAATGCTGGGGGCCTCCAATGCAAAGTTGTTGTTTTTTTTAACTTAACCCAGAACTCAGCTTTAAGTGTCCTAGGAAAACTGGTAGCCATAAGAACAGTATATAATTTGGAGTAGACCAAAAATGCAGTAAGGTAATATCGTGGGTATCTGCTTTTAAAATGCACACAGTCACTTTCTACATCATACTTCTTTTCACCTCTAAAGCCCTGTGTTCTTTCTTCTGTGCTGATCCCCTTTGATGATGCCTATGGGACACAATGGACCTGATTCTCACAATTATAAGTGGCATTTAATAATGAACAGAATTGTAACACCTAGTTAGATCCTAATTGACAATCAGTCTGTGTTCAAGTTGAGGTGCCAATGCACTTGACATAAAGATCACTGTCGCTCTTAACCACAGCATAAATCAACACGAATCACCCTTAGAGCATGAGAGCTCATAGCTAATTTATCAAAGTCCTGTAACCTCGCAAGCATATTGAACATGCGTGCCATTTAGACTGATTGTATTTCATTTTCTACCTATGTCCTGACACAACCTTTTTTCATTTTTTGCTTGTGATTGCTATGCTCATTTTGATGATAGAAAATTACAACATTTTATTAAACAATACCAGGAATGATGGAACAACCCAAATAAATGATATTTGTAATAGTCAATATATGAGACTGGAAGCATAAATTTAACAAGTGACCAATTTCAAAAGCTACCATTCTACTTGTGCATTCATTTTTAAAGGTCATCTATTATGGCTTGAAGCTATTTTATTTAAGTTGTTTTTTTAAATGTTTATATGTTTCTAAACAGTTGTTTTGTATATTTTAGTTTTTCTTGTATATCTGGCAAACTTTATTTTACAAATCAACATTAAATACACGACAAAGGATACCCAAAGTACTATGGCTTATGTAAGGGGAGATGCACAGCATATGAAACTTGATTTTTGATTGATTTTGTCTGAATGAAGATTTGGACTGTGTTATCTAATAAATGAATGGGTCACTGCTTTAAAGACTGAATTGAGATGTTTAAACTAGGGGTTTCTTCCAACAAAGCTCAAAGCTAAAATGGCCAAATATGCAAATAGGAGACTAGAGCTCCATCTGCTCATGTAATGAGCTCCAAAATGTAATTGTAATGTAATACATTTGGGGCTAATGTTATGTATGAAGTCTTAATGAACATTTGTTTTACTGACCTGAATGTGGCTTTTACTTTTTTCATTGTTTTTTTTATTTATTTATAAAATCATTAAAACATTTTTTTTTATGGATTATATAAACTGGTTGAGAATAATATCCTCCCAAGAGGTACATTTAAAGCACAGTGTCCCACACAGATAGTTGCCATCCAACGACATTGGCAGCTTGGAATGCCCTGATTGACCTCCATACCCCCCGGGGTACCAGCAGGACGTATCACCCCACCCTGTAGGCACACGATTTGGGGGATTACAACAGCCCGGGACCACAATCTACCTCACAGCAGGCACTATACACGAGGCATCCGGCGCCATCTTGCGGCCTACACGCCCGACGATCCTGGCTGTCCTCCGCTACACCCATCCCGGACCCACTACACCACCATACCTTGACCGGCCACCATCAACAACTTCAGAAGACATTTGAGGATGAGACCAGCCTTCACAAACCACCTCCTTCAAGCTCCGCTCCTCAGCATCCCGACGCCACCTCTCAGGCCTGCAGGCCCAGGCTTACAATACCTCCAGGGACGCAGTGAGTACCGGCCATCGGCCTTTAAAAACACCATCAACCATCTGCCCCTGACCAGAGGTCCCCTCTCTCTGCCATCTAGACAGGGGAAACACCGGACCACCGCAGGGAGGTGTACTAAAGTCCGCGGCTCCGGCCTACACACGGGGAGCGGCCATCTTTCTACACCCGGCGCTATCATTAAGCATTTCGGACTCTCCCAACCTGTCCCCCTCCTCATAAATGATCTGGTGCTCTGCTGTATAGCCCCCCTTGCTATTGGTACCCACGGATTCGGTTTTTGGGCATTTACACCAAGGGATCAGCAAAGGTGGACATAGGGGCCCTGTTCCCATAGCCACGTGCAGCGGCCATATTGCTACACCCGACAACAATATCATTGGTGCCTTCCTGGAACTACAGAGCCAGATTACTGTGTCCAGCGACAGTCTCCCCCACGCTCACAGGCGGCAGCGCCCGCAGAACAGGTTTCCTGTAGAACCCAGGGGCTGCTGTGGATACCCTGCGATGACAGAGGCTCCAAAGTCAGAGGTGAGAGGCGGCCATCTTGGGACACCCTAGGCTCACCAACGGCTCCCTGGTCACCCAGAATCAGCACCTTTTAAATAGACCTCCTTATAATACCCACACAGTCCAGGTCTACTATCCGAGGAGTCCCCAAAGCTGTCCATCTAAACTGATACCCCCCCCCTGCTACCAAAACAAAGCCCTATACACACCCTATCAGGCAATAGTCAACCAAACAGAGAGCCTGATGCAATCAATAACCCCATAATTGGAACGACAAGATGAACTGAAGGGGGTGTATGCGCGGCACGATGGAGCACGGACGCCTATGACTGAGGCTCTGGCTATACGGAAATAAATCGCATTCCCACAGGGCCTAATCTTGCTCACTTAAGCTTAGAATTTACCTGCACCCCTGTGGGAACACCAGATGTATGCCGTCATGGAAAAGCGGCACAAAAAATAAGCCGCAAGGGTCGTTAACAACTTACCTCCTCCGCACTGCTAAGAAAGGAAGCATGGCTAAAGAAGGTGCCCGGACCCAGCGTGACCCCCCTCTTACTGACGCCAACCCAGGGGTCTCGGCCTCAGTCCGTGATAAAGATGAGAGCTCTGCACATTTAACTAAAGCTGATCTGGAGGACAGTTTGTCTTTGATGTACGAGAAGATAGCAGGAACATTTCAGTCAGAACTGCATAAAGCAACTAACACTTTATCCCTGGAGATCACTTCCCTGGGAAATCGCACAGATCTCTTAGAGACTAAACATGATGAACTTGCTTTAGCACACGCGGACCTCCGCAAAGACTATGTCAGGGACCTGGTCCGCCGCGCGCCCCAGTGCGCAGGCGCATGGGTCCGGCGCTGCGGCGCACAGTAGGAGTCAGAGGAACGATGTGACGTTCGTGCGCGGCCCAGCTGAACGGCGCGCGCGCATGCGCGCTAGTGCACGTCCCATGTGACCTCCAGCCGGCCTATAAAAGAGAGGCCCCTGGACCCAAACAGACGCTGGTTCGTCTCTCAGCTGTTCCCTTGTTCCTTGTACCTGTGCCTGCTGTATCTACTTGCCTACCCGTTGCCGACCCGGATTGTCTTGACCTCGTTACCTTCTCCAACCTTGACCCTTGGCTTGTTTACCCGGATCACCACCTCTCTCCTGTGTTTGACCCTCGGCCTGCATACCGGACTTCCACTCCTGCTTATGCAGTACTTGACCCTCAGCCTGCCTTGACCTCTTGCTTATACCTGACCATTCTATCTGGACTTGCCCTTCTGTGTTGACCTTCTGCTTGTGCCTGATTAACCTTGTGTTTGATCCTCAGCCTGCTGCCTGTCTACCCATCAGTGTTGGAGCCTCCGCCAGTCTTCCAGTATACCCCAACTACACCTGGATCCACGCCTAGCCACCACCCAACAGGTGGCTTGTGCCTCTTGGTGCCAACTGTCCCCTGTACCATCTTCAGGGGCGGTAGGCGCTGAGTCGCAAGGGCAACCGCTCTCGGCATCTTGGCCTCGGTGAGTACTTAGTTCCTGATAGTACGAACCAGCCATGACAGAGGCCAACAGAGCGGGATCTCCTCTGGAGATGCTATGCCAGCAGGTATCTGCCCTCATGGAAGCTGTACAAAAGCTGCAAGAAGGCTATGTACAAGTGGACAGCCGTCTTCAACAGTTGGCAACGGCCTCTCTTCCGTCAAGCCCAGCTCCTGGATCAGCCAGTGGAAGTTCTGCACCGCAGGCCCAAGCGCCACCTGCCATGATGATGGCTGTACCCGAACCCAAGGTCCCAGTACCTGAGCGATTTTCAGGCGATCGCAGGAAGTTCAGGTCTTTCAAGAATGCCTGCACCTTGTACCTTGCCTTACAGCCCCGAACTTTCTCTTCAGAGATTGTAAAAGTGGGATTTGTCATGTCACTGCTATCAGAGGAACCCCAGACCTGGGCCCACGGTCTCATGGAGCAGAGGAACCCCCTGCTAAACACTGTGGACTCTTTCTTTGAAGCAATGGGCCAACTTTATGATGACCCTCAGCGTTCTGCCACTGCCGAAGCCACACTACATACTCTCTCCCAGGGCAAAAGGCTAGTGGAAGACTACACGGCGGAGTTTCGCAAATGGTCAGCCGACACTACCTGGAACGAGGCAGCCCTCCGTTATCAATATCGATTGGGGCTGAACGAAACCCTGAAGGATGAGTTAGCTCGGGTGGAGACCCCCACAACCCTGGAGGAGCTAATCCAACTGGCCACCAAGTTGGACCGACGCATGCCGGAACGGCGTTCCGAGCGCCTACAGAATCCCCGACCAGTATGGGCACCCCCTAGGGCACCGCCTACATACCCTGCCTCCTCCTTTTCTCCAGGTACGCCGGCTCCGGAGGGGGAGCCCATGCAACTTGGCCTAGTTTGCCCTCGGCTTTCTCAGGAAGAAAGGCAACGCAGACGCAGGTCTAACCTGTGCCTCTACTGCAGGGGTTCCGGACACTACCTACTGAACTGCCCCATCTGGCCCAGTAAGTTGCCATCTCAAACCACTCGCAACTGTCAAACCATTAACCTTGTCCAGGCTTACGTGACTCTTTCTGTCTCCCTACAGCTGGCGGGAAAGAAGATTCAGCTCCCGGCCGTAATTGATTCAGGCGCCTGCAGTTGTTTTCTGGACATTTCCATCGCCAACGAATGGCACATCCCTTGTCTAAATAAAGAAAGACCCTTACTGGTCCACTTGGCTGACGGGTCCCTTCCACACTCAGGACCAGTAGTCCAGGAGACCCCACCTATCCTCACCACTACAGACTCCGGCCACCAGGAACTGCTACGTTTTGATTTGATTTCTTCCCCGATGTTTCCCATCATCCTGGGACTCCCTTGGTTACAGGCCCATGACCCCCAGATCCATTGGGACCGAAAGGAGGTCTCCTTCTCTTCTCCCTACTGTCATCAACATTGCATCTCCCCGGCTCCGAGCTGTCATCTGGCAGTCATCTCGGCACCAGAAAACCTCCAGCACATTCCGCCTGCCTATCAAGACTTCAGGGATGTGTTTGACAAAAAGAAGGCCGACCATCTACCACCTCACCGGGCTTATGACTGCCCCATTGAGCTTTTGTCTGGCTCCGAGATTCCTTTCGGGCGCATATTCCCGTTATCTGAAACTGAGTTAAAATCGTTGAAAGCCTACATTGACGAAAACCTTGAAAAAGGCTTCATTCGGCCCTCTACCTCCCCGGCTGGGGCTGGCATTTTTTTTGTGGGGAAAAAAGATGGGTCACTCCGACCTTGCATCGACTATAGGGAGCTTAATAAAATCACGGTGAAGAACCGGTACCCACTACCTCTAATTCCCGAGCTCCTCCAACGTTTCCGATCGGCCAAAGTTTTTTCCAAGCTTGATTTAAGGGGCGCTTATAATCTTGTCAGGATCCGCGCAGGTGACGAGTGGAAAACAGCCTTCAGGTCCAGGTTTGGCCATTATGAGTATTTGGTGATGCCCTTTGGCCTGTGTAATTCTCCAGCTACCTTCCAACATCTGGTGAATGACATCTTTAGGGAGCACCTGGACGACTTCTTGGTTGTATACCTGGACGATATCCTTATTTTTTCAGCCACCTTGGAAATGCATCGGAGTCACGTTAGGAAAGTACTTGCCATCCTTAGAGCCCATCAACTATATCTTAAGGCCGAAAAATGTGAATTTGAGAAAACTTCTGTACAGTTCTTGGGGTTCATCATCTCTACCGAAGGCACTGCAATGGATCCCCAAAAGGTCAAGGCGGTGATAGAATGGTCAGCTCCCAAGGACAAAAAGGCCGTCCAACGTTTCATTGGGTTTGCTAATTTTTATCGGAGGTTCATCATCGGGTTCTCCTCTATCGTTGCTCCCATCACCCGCCTAACCCAACAACATGGCCGTTTTCAATGGTCCCAGGAAGCCCAGGATGCCTTCACCAAACTAAAGACCCTCTTCACCTCTGCTCCTATTCTACGACACCCAGATCCTCTACTTCCCTTTGTACTGGAGGTTGACGCCTCGGAATCTGCCACAGGTGCCATCCTGTCACAACGCCACGGGCCAAAAGCCCTCCTTCACCCAGTGGCCTTTGTCTCCCGGAAATTGAGCCCATCCGAAAGAAATTATGATGTTGGTGATCGCGAGTTATTAGCCATTAAGGCCGCCTTGGAAGAATGGAGGTACCTTCTGGAGGGGGCAACTCATCCAATTACTATTTTTACTGATCATAAGAACCTCGAATATTTACGTACCGCCAAACGGTTGAGGCCTCGGCAAGCTCGCTGGGCACTTTTTTTTTCTAGATTTACCTTTCATATTTCCTATCGGCCGGGGTCAAAGAATGGCAAAGCAGATGCCCTCTCCCGAATCTCTCCGGAATCTTCTCAAATGTCGGAACCAAGTACCATTTTGGCCCCCCAAAATTTTCTGCTTCTTACTCCGGCAGATCTGTCTACCTCTCTCCTCACTGCCTCAGCTCATTGTCAGGACCCCATTGTGTCTACTCTAGAGAAACGTGAAGACCTATTCTGGTCTCGGAATAAAATTTTTGTACCCCTAGAAGTAAGACCTTTGGTTTTGAAGACTCTCCATGACCACAAACTGGCAGGTCACTTCGGGAACCGGAAGACGGCCGAACTCATCTCTCGCACCTTTTGGTGGCCAGGCTGGAGGCAGGACTGCCGTACTTACATCTCTTCCTGTGTCCCATGCCAACGAAACAAGGGTCAAAAAACCAAGCCCTGGGGGTTATTGAGGCCATTGCCCATCCCGGAACGTCCATGGGCAGACATTTCAATGGATTTTATTGTGGAACTACCCCCCTCAGAAGGATTTTCTACCATACTGGTAGTGGTTGATCGACTGTCCAAAATGGCCCACTTCTTGCCCATGGTTGGTACTCCCTCTGCTCTCGAGACTGCCAACATCTTTACCAAAGAGGTCGTCAGACTCCATGGGGTCCCCAGGAGCATTGTCTCTGACAGAGGTTCCCAATTCACCTCAAAGTTTTGGAAGGCACTCTGCAAGACCTTAGGAATCAAGATCTGTCTTTCTTCAGCCTACCACCCACATAGTAATGGCCAAACAGAGCGTACCAACCAAACGCTCGAGCAGTATTTACGATGCTTCTGCTCCTCTGCTCAAAATGATTGGTCCTCCTTGCTGGCGTACGCGGAGTTCGCATACAATAATTCTTCCCACTCAGCTACCAACCAAACTCCTTTCTGGGCAAACTGTGGCTTCCACCCATCATTTCTGCCAAACTCGATTCCTGAATCACCAGTTCCTGCGGTACAAGAGCGTCTAGAGGCCATTCAAACCAACTTCCGAAAACTCCAGGAGACCATGCAACAGGCTCAAGAAGGGTACGAAAGATACCACAATAGAGGAAGGAGGGAGAACCCCCATTTCAAAATTGGAGAAAAAGTGTGGTTGTCAACGGCTCATCTCAGGCTCTCTTGCCCCTCACGGAAACTGGGCCCCAAATTCATTGGGCCATTTGAGGTCAAAAAGGCAGTGAATCCTGTGGCCTTTGAGCTTTCGCTACCAAAAACATACTTACTGAGACCTTTGGTTCCAAGTCCCTTCCCAAACAGAGAGGAACCTCCGCCACCACCTGTCACAATCGATGGTATGGAAGAATTCGAGGTGGAATCACTTCTAGGGTGCAGGAAGGTGGGTCGTCAGCTACAGTATCTAGTGAAATGGAAGGGGTACCCATCGGAGGATAATTCCTGGGAGCCATCGGGAAATTTCCATGCACCAAGGCTAATTAAGATTTTCCAGCAGGAGCATCCTGAACTAATGGATAGCCTGGGCGTCCGGAGTCCGCCCCTCGGGGGGGGGCACTGTCAGGGACCTGGTCCGCCGCGCGCCCCAGTGCGCAGGCGCATGGGTCCGGCGCTGCGGCGCACAGTAGGAGTCAGAGGAACGATGTGGCGGCGCACGAACGTGCGCGGCCCAGCTGAACGGCGCGCGCGCATGCGCGCTAGTGCACGTCCCATGTGACCTCCAGCCGGCCTATAAAAGAGAGGCCCCTGGACCCAAACAGACGCTGGTTCGTCTCTCAGCTGTTCCCTTGTTCCTTGTACCTGTGCCTGCTGTATCTACTTGCCTACCCGTTGCCGACCCGGATTGTCTTGACCTCGTTACCTTCTCCAACCTTGACCCTTGGCTTGTTTACCCGGATCACCACCTCTCTCCTGTGTTTGACCCTCGGCCTGCATACCGGACTTCCACTCCTGCTTATGCAGTACTTGACCCTCAGCCTGCCTTGACCTCTTGCTTATACCTGACCATTCTATCTGGACTTGCCCTTCTGTGTTGACCTTCTGCTTGTGCCTGATTAACCTTGTGTTTGATCCTCAGCCTGCTGCCTGTCTACCCATCAGTGTTGGAGCCTCCGCCAGTCTTCCAGTATACCCCAACTACACCTGGATCCACGCCTAGCCACCACCCAACAGGTGGCTTGTGCCTCTTGGTGCCAACTGTCCCCTGTACCATCTTCAGGGGCGGTAGGCGCTGAGTCGCAAGGGCAACCGCTC
Organism: Lithobates sylvaticus; assembly: GCA_028564925.1. Lineage (NCBI taxonomy): Eukaryota > Metazoa > Chordata > Amphibia > Anura > Ranidae > Lithobates > Lithobates sylvaticus. The sequence goes on along the minus strand of CM053029.1, from coordinate 339,071,370 downwards.
TCGGCATCTTGGCCTCGGTGAGTACTTAGTTCCTGATAGACTATGAATCCCTAGCTGAAAATTTCCAGTTAGTGCAGTCGCAGGTTGAAGATCTTGATAACCGAAATCGCAGGAACAATCTGCGACTGCGTGGCATCCCAGAAACGATTACTGACCTCCCTGCAGCCGCTAACAAGATATTCCAAAACTCCTTCCATCTGCACCACCATCAGCATTTGTCTGCGACAGGATCCACAGGGCTCTCCGCCCCAAACCCCCTGCAGATAAACCGCCACGTGATATAGTCCTTTGCCTAAAGGATTTTCTCACCAAAGAAGATATTTTGCGTTCAGCAAGAAATTCTGCAGCCATTGAGTTCGAAGTAGTCAAGCTACAAATCTACCCAGACATTTCTCAGGCCACTTTGGACCGCAGGCGCAAAATAAAAGAGGTCACGTCAGTCCTCCAATCAGCCCATATTCGCTACCGATGGGGCTTCCCTTTCAAGCTCACAGTACCACACAATGGATCCACCTATACTGCATATAATGCTTCTGAGGGAAAGGAAATTCTAATTAAATTGGGCCTTCTGGAACCGGACCCACAAATCCGACGTCCCCCCACACCAGGATCCAGCCCAATCTGGAACACTCCGTCCTCACGTCGGAACCAGGGTAATTGGCGCCAATCCTTTAGAGACAAACAAGCTTAATCTACCCTCCTGGGAAAAGAGAGAATATTTTTTTTTTTTTATTATTATTATTATTTTTTCTCTACCAATCTCCACTTAAACAGATCTCCATATTGTTTGGTACTTACCCACTGCAACCCCATCGGTCACACCACAAAGATACTCTCTTCTTCCCCCATGTTTTTGCAACAGTTGAACATTGCAACTTTCCGTATTGGCTTAGCCACACCAAATAACTGTTTACACCATTCAGATGCCTTAGGGCGGTAAGTCTCCCCGCGTTCGCAGTCATCCCCCCCCTGCCAACCATCGGGCCTAACTCATGTTGGCTCCTCAGGACTTCCTGAACCCTATGGTTGGTATCGGACTCGATTGTCCAAAGAAATGTTTGTATTGGTCATTAAGAAGATTTTCTTTTGACCCCCATGTTCATTGCTTATCTCTGAGCAAACTGTTAATTTTTTTCATTTTCATGTTTTTAATTTTTCCTTTCATTTTTCTCAACAAGTCTATTTCAATACTGTATATGATATGTTTATCACAAGTATTAACATTTATGGTTGTATATCAGACAAAGATTTTGCTTTCCATTAAGATGATTCGATTTTCTCTCATACCTCATGATGTGGGTCTGGCCATTCCGCGACACTACTCCGCCCACTTTCATTATTACAAACGCGAAGCTATATATTTAAATATTCCCCAATGACATTAAAAGTAATTTCACATAATGTGCAAGGCTTTAACCTTCCACGGAAACGAAAGAAAGCTTTCTGTCATTACAAAAATTTAAATGCTGACATCCTCTTACTACAAGAGACCCATTTTTCTGACATAAACCATCCCCAATATTTTGACAAAGCTTTTAAACAACATTATTATACTACTTACACCACTAAGTCCCGCGGAGTGGCCATATTCATAAAAAACTCCACAATATTTGATGTTGAACATATTTATAGAGACCCTGATAGTAGGTTTATTATATTGCAAGGTAGTCTACAAGGTCGCTCTACAACTATTGCCTCTATATATGCTCCTAATGTAGCTCAAGCAACATTTTTCCAACAATTTTTTACCATTCTAGATCGCTATCTATCACCTCACTTAATAATTGGAGGCAATTTCAACCTTACAGCTCACCCCACCCTCGACAGAAGCAGAACCACCCCCTCCTCCAAGGCTTTTCCCAAATCTCTGACCCGCAACTTAAACACACTCCAACTTATTGACACTTGGCCAGCACATAACATTGGATGCAAATCCTATACGTTCTATTCCAACCCACATGACAGCTCAGCTCGTATAGATTACATTTTCTGTACCCCAACAATCCTGGCCAACTCTATTAACGCAGAAATACATGTCTGCCCATGGTCAGACCATCATATTGTGGCTTCCACACTCACCAGAATAGGTCTTAAACCTACGACTTACACCTGGAGACTTAATGACTCCCTATTATCGGACCCATCCACTATCGACACACTCACCACGAATATAAATGATTACTTTACTGAAAACCAGCTCCCTGACACCCAACCTGACACGCTATGGACCGCCCATAAGGCTGTTATCAGAGGTCAGATTATCAAGATAGCCTCCAAAAAAAATAGGGCTAAACTTCTTGAGCTCCGTTCTCTCACAAAAACGTTGGATAAGTTATATAACCGATATAATCAATTTCCGACCCCTGACATCCTACAACAGATAACCGACAAAAAACAAGCCTTAGACCTTCCACTTTCAGATAAAACAGAAAAAGCTCTAAGATGGGCTAAAGCCAAATTTATGTTATATAGCAATTCAGCATCCACAATGTTTGCACGAAAACTCAATCAAGCCGCAAAACCAACACACTCATATAAACTCCGTAACTCAGCAGGAGCTCTGGTCTCACATCCAAATGATGTAATGGATATATTTGTCGATTACTACAAGAAACTTTATACAGATTCCCATCCCACTAAAGACCCTACCTCCCAATCTTGGCCCCTTGCACCGTAATGGAAATTACATCAATAATGAAATCCCTTAAATCCTCCACAGCCCCAGGCCCCGATGGATTTTCTGCTTCCTATTATAAAAAATTCTCTCACATTCTATCACCTAAACTGGCCTTTCTATATAACCATATCTTAAAGGGGAACAACTTCCCTGCAGAAATGCTACTAGCCAACATGTCTCTCATCCCCAAACCCCATAAAGATCACACCCTACCACAACATTTTCGCCCTATCTCTGTCATCAACAATGACTTAAAAATATTCGGCAAATTACTAGCGAACAGATTAGCATCAGTTATCACTTCTCTAATCTCCCCAGACCAAACTGGGTTCATCCCAGGAAGGCAAATCACTGACAATATACTCCTCGTTACTAATATAATACAAGACGCCAACTTACACTCCAAACAAACACTCCTCCTTAGCCTAGACATTCATAAGGCGTTTGACAGCGTCAGTTGGTCATACCTGGACCACATACTACCCAAATATGGTATCTCGGGTGAATTCTTACAGGGATTTCATGCCTTATATAGAGACCCTCAAACTAGAATCAAACTCCCAGGTAACAATTCCCAATTTTTTCCTCTCCAAAAGGGCACCAGGCAAGGTTGCCCTTTATCCCCCCTCCTTTTCGCCCTTGCTATTGAACCCTTATCCCGTGCCATCTCAGAAAATGTCAACATTAAAGGATATCACAAAGGCCCCGAAGAGTTCAAACTCAGCCTTTATGCTGATGATGTCCTCTTGTTTCTAACAAATCCCCTTATAGCATTACCCAATCTAATCTCTTTATTAGAATCATTCCACACAATCTCAGGCCTTGGGGTAAACTTATCCAAATGCTCAGCCATGCCAATAAATATCCCTAACGATGTTGCATCCTCATTACAGAATTATTTTTCATTTACCTGGTGCACCCATAGTTTCCGCTATCTGGGGATACAACTCACCCCCGACTTTCAGACGCTTTTTCAAACAAATTATCACCCCATAGTTTCTAATATCAGATCACTTTTACTAATCTGGGACAAATACCATATCTCATTTCTAGGCAGAGTCACCGCTATCAAAATGGCAATTTTACCTAAACTTCTTTTTTATTTTAGAGCTCTTCCCATTTATGTTTCCAAATCTTACATCGACTCAATTCAAAGAGACGTAAACAAATTTATTTGGCACCATAAAAAAACAAGATTTCACAAATCCATATTATACAGACCCCAACCTCTCGGAGGATTGGGGCTCCCGCATCTATGGCGCTACTATTTATCAGCTAGACTCGCGCAAACAGCCCAATGGCATGCCCCGTCTTCTCACATCCCATGGTTAAAATTCGAGTCACAAGCCATTCTCCCCTTTATCCCCTCAGGACTACTATGGTCCAAATCTATCAAACCTAACCAATTTATAGCCCATAACACTATAGTATATCAATCATTGTACCTTTGGTCATTATATGGAAAGAAATTTCAATTGTCATCTCCCCTCTCTCCCCTTCTCTCATTTATAGGAGACCCAGACTTTCCACAAGCGTTCCAAGATAGCTCCCAGTTTCTCCTTTGGCACTTAGCCGGAGTCACCACATACCAAGCCTTTAAAATAGGACCCAATTTTAGAACTTTTCCCCAACTACAAGCTATCCACGATTTCCCACACTCTGAAATACACAGATACCACACACATCAAACAATTTTATCTTAGAAGAGGCTCATTAGATTCCCGTGTAGAAAGCACTCACTTTGAACGCCTATGCCGCTCCTCCTCCAGAGATAGGGGGATTATTTCCAAACTATACTGCATGCTTAACGAGTTTGCTCTAGCAGAAAAAAACAAACAGATGCTTAGCTGGGAAACCGACATAGGCCTTACCTTTGAACCGCATGAATGGTCAGAAATGTTAGTTAACATGTTTAAAAACACAAGATCATACTCAGTACGTGAAACAGCAGTTAAACTGCACACAAGGTGGTATATGACACCCACCAGAATTCACTCCATATATCCTGCAGTATCACCACTATGCTTTAGAGGTTGTAACGAACTAGGCACCCTAACACATATTTTTTGGAGTTGTAACCATCTTAACTTTATCTGGCAGAAAGTGTCCTGCAAAATATCCTCTATCGCAGGTCGTTCAATCACCCCAACGATACAAATGTGTTTATGTTTCTCTTCCATTCCCAATATCCCCGCACCTTGTGAAAAACTAATTTTTACCCTCTTTATTGCCATACACTGGGTTATAGCTTTCAATTGGCGGTCCCCAGCTCTACCTTGGTCACAAGTCCTTGCCAGAATGGAAGCAATCAAACTTTCAGAACGTATCCACCACACTTTGTTTGATACTTTACATATCTTTAATAGCAAATGGATACACTGGAATGCAATAATCTGTGATTAGAAAAATGCCAGATATCTACAGAGAAATATAATGTATATTGAATGTTTTTTTTGCAACATCCCCTTTTCTTCATGTCCCTATTCCCCATCATGCAGCGAAATACCATATCTTGTTCATGTTTCTGAACTTTGTCTGACACAGTTACTGTTTTCCTTTTTATGTTTTTTCAATAAAACTTTTGTAAACATAAAGCACGGTGTCCTATTTTCACCCTTGATTGGGTGTTTTCCCCTTGCTTTACATAATTACATTAGGATGGAACCTCAGGAGGTCTATTATTAGGTTGTGATATATAATTTAAAATCCATCATAAATATTTTTTTGGCAAAATTCACTTCCTTTATTTAGACTACATTCATGTTCAGTATCTCAAAAAAGTGAGTACACCCCTCACATTTTTGTAACTATTTTATTACACCTTTTCATGTGACAACACTGAAGAAATTACACTTTGCTACAATGTAAAATAGTGAGTGGACAGCTTGTATAACAGTGTAAATTTGCTGTCCCCTCAAAATAACTCAACACACAGCCATGTCTAAACCGCTGGCAACAAAAGTGAGTACATCCCAAAGTGAAAATGTCCAAATTGGGCCCAAAGTGTCAATATTTTGTGTAGCCACCATTATTTTCCAGCACTGCCTTAACCCTCTTGGGCATGGAGTTCACCAGAGCTTAACAGGTTGCCACTGGAGCCCTCTTCCATTCCTCCATGACGATATCACAGAGCTTGTGGATGTTAGAGATCTTGCGCTCCTCCACAGAGGGGGATGCCCCACAGATACTCAATAGGGTTTAGGTCTGGAGACATGCTTGACCAGTCCATCACCTTTACCCTCAGCTACTTTAGCAAGGCAGTGGTAGTCTTGGAGGTGTGTTTGGGGTCGTTATCATGTTGGAATACTGCCCTGTGGCCCAGTCTCCGAAGGGAGGGGATCATGCTCTTCTTCAGTAGGTCACAATACATGTTGGCATTCATGGTTCCCTCAATGAACTGTAGATCCCCAGTGCCTGCAGCACTCATGCAGCCCCAGACCATGACACTCCCACCACCATGCTTGTCTGTAAGCAACACACACTTGTCTTTGTACTCCTCACCTGGTTGCCACCACACACACTTGACACCCTCTGAACCAAATAATAATCCATGTCCTTAGTCTTTTTGTCTTCAAACTGTTTGCAGGCTTTCTTGTGCATTATCTCTAGAAGAGGCTTCCTTCTGGGACAACAGCCATGCAGAACAATTAGATGCAGTGTGTGGCGTATGGTCTGAGCACTGACAGGTTGACACCTCCACCCCTTCAACCTCTGCAGCAATGCTGGCAGCACTCATATGTCTATTTCCCAAAGACAACCTCTGGATATGATACTGAGCACGTGCACTCACCTTCTTTGGTCGTCCATGGCGAGGCCTGTTCTGAGTGGAACTTGTCCTGTTAAACTACTGTATTGTACTGGCCACCGTGCTGCAGCTCAGTTTCAGGGTCTTAGCAATCTTCTTATAGCCTAGGCCATCATTATGTAGAACAGCAATTCTTTTTTGAGAGTGAGAGCCATAACATCAAATTTAACACACCTGCTCTGTATTCACACCTGAGACCTTGTAATACTAACGAATCACATGACACAGAGCAGGGAAAATGGCTAATTAGGCCCAAATTGGACATTTTCACTATGGGGTGTACTCACTTTTGTTGCCAGTGGTTTAGACATTAATGGCTGTGTGTTGAGTTATTTTGAGGGGACAGCAAATTTACACAGTTATACAAGCTGTACACTCCCTACTTTACATTGTAGCAAAGTGTAATTTCTTCAGTGTTGTCACATGAAAAGATATAATAAAATATTTACAAAGATGTGAGGGGTGTACTCACTTTTGTGAGATACTGTATCTGCATTATTCATGTGCAATGCATTTCTTGAGTATTACAATGTATCACTATGGAATGTATTTTTGACTTCAGACCACCCCAAAGCTGCATCATGAAGTGATTTATTTATCTACTTACCTACCTACTACACTAAAGCCCAGAGGTGTAAAAGTCCCCTTACTACTTGAAATGCACTGACCTAGAAAACAAACATTATGACCTTAACAGTCATTTTTAACACCTAGAACCTAAATTGAACACTACAAGGAAAACACTGGAATGATTCACCTTTGAATTCTGCAATTTTGTTTAAAAGCACTTGTTGATGCCTGGTGCATTGGCAGTGGGACATCTTGATGAATCCATTATCCTCATGTGTATCGTGTTTAAATTTACAGTACGATGTACATTACCATATATGTGTATAAAGTTTACACATTACAGCTCCTAATGAATAAAATAGATACCGTAGTATTTACAGCTTTTACCTGAACTATTTATATGTTAGTAGTAGCTAATACTGTTTTTTATGCTGTTGGATAGAGGAAGGAAAATTTTGAACCTCTTTCAGTTTTCTTTGTTGTTTGTGCTTCCGTTAAGGGATTTTCCCTTTGTTACTGCCACTGTAACAAAACAGAAGTAATAGGAAATGTCAAATTTGAGAATTGTGAAAAAAGCAGGAGGTAAGGGAATATACCCTAACTCTGGAAAGATTTTTCTTCTTAAGCCTCGTACACACGATCAGATTTTCCGGTGGGAAATGTGTGATGACAGGCTGTTGGCGGAAAATCCAACCGTTTGTACACTCCATCGGACAATTCAGATTTTCCATCTGACAAAAGTCCAAAGTACAAACACACATGCTCGGAAGCAAGGACGAGCCAGAAGCAGTCAGTCTTGTAAACTAGCATTCGTAATGGAGAATTAACATTTGTGACATGGAAAATTATGAAAAATCTAGAAATGCAGCGCACATTCTCTTCTTCTTTAATGGAATAACAATGAAGCTTTGCTGGTGATACTGATGGAGTTATTGCAAACAAATTTTCAAAGGCTTTTTTTTTCTAGTGATATCAAGAATAATATTATTATGCTTTTTTATTGAAATTTTTTTGGTCAAGTTACCACAACACCATCCTGTAGTTTTTAAGATCCAAGGTACAACTATGTTGGTGTCCCTTGTCAATTTTACATTGTATTTTTTTAAATGTAACTGTCTACTCCCAAACTGTCATTTGAGGTAATACACATAGCCAAGTATTATTCTCCACTATTTTTTTATTGTGCATTAAAAAAAGAAAACAAATAAAATTAGAGATGCTATCTGCCAATAGAACCAAAAAGTGCATTCTATGCATCCAAAAATATAGAAAATATAACAAATCAAATCATTATTATTCAACCAAAAAATAAAATAAAAGCCTCATGCATGTGTCCTGCTTCTTAATATAGGGGGTCAACAAGTTGTGAGAGTTGGTGAAAGCAGGGGTCCGTCATCCAGAGATAATTCCGAAAACCATCTGAATTATTCTCCTGGAGCTCCCGCAGCAAAGGCATATGACATAATTGGTCATCAATTAATAAAGCAACCAATTTTTGGTCCAAGAACTCCACCTCCTCCTGTTCCTGGACTGGGCTTGGGTCAAAGCAATAATTCCAAGGCCAATAATAAATAACACAATATCACCTCTGATTCATGTTTGGTTGACGGACGGCCATTCAGAAATGAACTGAAAAGCATGAAATTAAAAGCGTGAACTGAAAATCACGAAATTAAAATCACGAAATGAAAAGCGCGAAATGAAAAGTGCTAAATGAAAAGCGCAAAATGAAAAGCACAAATGAACACTCACCAAACTTCTACTAACACTAAATTAGCAGAAGGAGCCCAAAGGGTGTCACTAAAGAGCTGAAAAAACATGTAATATGTGCGTATGAGGCTTTAGTCCCTTTAATGGCTCTGAAACAGGAATTGAAGGAAAGTATCATCAATAGGATCCTAAACAATTCATTTACTTATTTTGGATAGAATAGGGAATGATTAAGAACCAATCAAATGTTTTGCCATCTGTGTCCATAAAGAGAGCTGTCCCAGTACCACAGTAGGAAGTAAAAGGAGATCACTTTAAAGCAAGATTATATTCCACCTTAATTAGTTGTCACTAGGACAAGTGTCCCTATTGAAAAAAAAAAATCCCCTCTGTTCCTGTTTATGTGACCACTCAAAATTCTTCGATTTACCATGACTTTATGAACCAGAGACAATTTTCATCAGCACCAGTAGTGAAGGTAAATATCCCCATTGGGGACACATGCATTGCAAATATTCTATTTTTCCATACTCTGTCCCAAACAAAAGAAAACAATAATTTGACTTTGCACTTTAGGGGGTATATGCATTAATTTAAATCCTTCCACAACTCATGCTATTCTGGTGATTTTTGTTTGATCGCTTTAAATGCATGAGCAGTGTATGGGGTATAAACAATTTCAATGGTTAACCTTGGAACATCAGTGAACACATTTTTAATGGCTGAACATTTTTACTTGGTTTACCTTTATTATTCTCTTTATTTAGTTTCAAATACATATTGCTATGAAGTTTATGTAACATGCACTGATAATGTATGTGCATGCTGGGTGAAGTTTTATTATCCTGCTTTATGGAAAGATCAAACTAAGAAAACAAATGAATAAATAATGCATCTTATTCTCACATTTATTTCAGAGATATATTTAAACTCAGAATGTACTTTAAACTTTGAAGCTTAAAGGTTTAGTTTTGTCCACTCAAAAATCCATTTTCCTTGATTTTGAAACATGATAATGGTTTCTGTGTGAAGCAATTATGGCAACGGCTATCTCTGGATTCATTGTGTATTCTTTAGTGAAAGAGGAATGTGGTTTGACTTTAGTAATATTTGGACATGTTTAACCTTTACAAATGTATGACTATTCCATTTTAGTGTTTTTGTGAATCAAAACTATCTCTGAACTCCTGTAATATAAAGTTAGCAAATAGCTGAAAAAGTGTAGAATGCTGAATTGAAATACAACTGCACAACTTTTAATCACTGGTTAAAGCTGAACTACAAGCAAATATTAAAAAATAAATTAGTCCAGATATGGATAAATTAAAAACAACATAAATTGATTTTATATAGATGCTATATTACATTAATAAAGGGATAGTTCCACAGAGGCTAAGATGGGACATAATGACACAAGAGGCTGATACAGGAGATGATTAAAAATTATGATTTGTTCAATATGGATTAAGTCTCACAAATTGTATTTTTTATGGAAAGTTTAATTTGCTTGGTAATAAAATTAATGTTGTTGGAAAAAAAATGTCTCCCTTTTAAAGAGCTTAGGGACAATAAAGAGTGCTTAGATAAATTAAACATTTTTAAATGGCAAAAGGTGCCCATGTATTCAAATGTATCGAATAATCAATATTATATTACAGAAATCAGAGGAAATGGGAAGAGAAAGGATAAAAAAAAAATTGGATTTACATATGAATAGTGGACCAAATGATATGAAGGATAATTGAAGAAGGGTTTATAATAATAATTCTTTAATCAGAAGGTAGGTCCTAACAGAAATCATGTTAAGAAAGGACGATCTAATCAACATTGGATAAAGAAGTCAGTAACCCCATTTAAAACTTATAATAAGTTTTCACCCTTGGTTGGAAGACCATATGAAAATGATTATGATGGTGAATATTGAAGCAAACAATGGGGAATCACTTTTAAATGTGGGTTATTAACCAGCCAGACAAGAGGCAATACAATAGTGATTTTCATAACGGGGCAGTTCAGGAAGATGTTTGGGTGGAACAAACAAGTGACCACAGGGGGTAAGAGGAACCCAAAATGGAGGAAAGATTTGTAGGAAAAGGTACACTTATATCAGTTTGTTCAACTTAATGAGCAAACTAAAAGTTTTAGATAAAGGATTATAATATGCTCAGAAACAGTTTGGAAACATTTATGTACTGTATATGGATAGTCCTGATTTTTTTTTACAAAAAATAGAGTACCCTTAGGCTCGGTTCACATATGAGCGTATGGATTTTGGGGAGACCCCAAGCTGTGGGGGGGGGGGGGACTTTTTAAGCATTCCTAAAATCACTGCTCCTGAAAAAACTGTTGTTTTAAAAACTTTTTTTGCATTGATACATGTCCCCTGGGGCAATACCTGGGTCCCCAAATACTTTTTTGGGGCAATAACTTGCATATAAGCCTTTAAAATGAGCAGTTTTGATTTTTCATGTTCGTGTCTCATAGGGTTCACATGTTCGCACACATTTGTTGCCTGTTTGCATGTTCTGGTGCGAAACGAAGCAGGGGTTGTTCGGACCATCCCTAATTCTAACACATGAATATACTTTGATCTAAACTTTTCCATTGTAGCTCTGGCTGTATGTTTAGGGTCGTTGTCCTGCTGTAAGGTGAACTTCTGCCCCAGTCTCAAGTCTTTTGCAGACTCTAACAGGCTTTTTTCTAAGATTGCCCTGTATTTGGCTCCATCCATCTTCCCATCAACTCTGACCAGCTTCCCTGTCTCTGCTGAAGAAAGGCAACCCCACTACATGATGCTGCCACCACCATGTTTCAGGGTGGGGATGGTGTGTTAAGAGTGATGTGCAGTGTTAGTTTTCCGCCACACAAACATTTTGCTTTTAGGCTAAAAAGTTAAATTTTGGTCTCATCTGACCAGAGCACCCCATGTTTGCTGTGTCCCTCACATGGCTTCTTGCAAACTGCAAATGGGACTTATTATGGCTTCTTATGTAGAGTTGAGCGGACACCTGGATGTTCGGGTTCGGCGGATTCGGCCTAACTTCGGAAAAAAGTCCGGGTTTGGGACCGGACTTGACCCGAACTTGACCCCGAACTCCGAACCCCATTGAAGTCAATGGGACCCAGACTTTTGAACACTAAAATGGCTGTAAAAAAGTCATGGAAAGGGCTAGAGGGCTGAAAATGGCAACAAAATGTTGTTAAGAGCATGGCAAGTGATCTGCAAAATGTGGATAGGGAAATAAGTTAAAATAACATAAAAAAATAAAAAATAAAAATAAAATGCTGGAGGCCCCCTTCTCAGCAGAAGAGGTACAGGAAGGCATTAAGAACCTCAGAAACTCAACGGCACGATGCCGCACATATGGTGGGAATACCCCAGAATACGCACTTTCTGGAAAAAATTATTAACTTTCATCAGGAGACTGGGTGGGAGACAATGTGAAGGAACCGGAGGCACTGTCAGCAACCCAATCTACTATCGCCTGTACTTGTCCTGGCCTCAACATTCGTACAGCCTCATTAGGCGTGCCAAAATACTGCTGCAGGCTCTGTCGCCTACCCGCACCTAAGGAAGGTGTTTCACTAGTGCGTGTAGCTGGCACAGATCGACCACGTCCTCTCCCTGCAACAGTAGTGCCACCAGCAGCACCACGACCCGGGCCACGCCCCCTTTTTGATGATCTCCTCATTTTTTCAAAATTTATGATCTCGCCCTAAATGGGTGTTTTTGTCTATAGCAGAATACATGTAAAGCGTTTATGAAAACGCAGAAAATGCTATTGGGGAAAAAAAACACTGCAAAATTAAATTTTTTTGCAATGTTTTTCCAATATCAGAATACACGGATAGTGTCTACAGCGTGTATGTATGAACATGCAGAAAATGCTATTGGGAAAAAAAAAAAGCACAGCAAAATAAAAAAATTTTGCAATGTTTTTCCAATATCAGAATACACGGATAGTGTCTACAGCGTGTATGTATGAACACGCAGAAAATGCTATTGGAAAAAAAAAACACAGCAAAATTAAATTTTTTTGCAATGTTTTTCCAATAGCAGAATACACACAGACTATGGTGTATCTCTTACTATATGCAGTGTTGGTCCTAATGGTGCACTGAGCTTGCAGGTAAAACTTTTATATTTTGTCTGGCACTGGCCTCATGGCACTGTTAAAAGACTGTGCACTGCACCCCAGCCAGGGTACAATTGATTTAGGAATCTCTTCAATAATTATCTCTGCCTCTTTCTTTTGCTTAATGAAGAAACTCCCTACTCTACTCTAGCTATCTAGATCGCTCGCTGATCTAACTAATTAGAAGAAAATTAAAGGAATGTGGACTGACTGACTGACTGACTTTATCACACTAACTCCTAAAAATCCTCTCTCTCAGCAGCACAGGAACCTGTCTATAGCAGAATGACGCTGTGTGCTGTGTGTCTGGACTATATATAGAGGCTGGGTCACATGCTGCACTGGCCAATCACAGCCATGCCATTAGTAGGCATGGCTGTGATGGCTTCTAAGGGCACACTAGTGAAACTAGCGACGATTGGCTGCCCTGCAGCTGTTAAAAAGGCGCCAATACTTTGCCGAACACCGGACCCGAACCCGAACTTACAGCCAATAGTTCGGGTTCGGGTCCGGGTCCCGGACACCCAAAGGTCCAGTACGGACCCGAACTTTACAGTTCGGGTTCGCTCAACCTTATTCTTATGGCTTTCTTTTAACAATGGCTTTCTTTTTGCCCCTTTTCCATAAAGCCCAGATTTGTGGAGTGCGCACTAATAGCTGTTCTGTGGACATATTCTCCCACCTGAGCTGTGGATCTCTGCAGCTCCTCCAGAGTTACCATGGGCCTCTTGACTGCTTCTCTGATTAATGCTCTCCTTTTCCAGCCTGTTAGTTTAGGTGGACAGCCATGTCTTGGTAGGTTTGCAGTTGTGTCATATGCTTTCCATTTTTGGATAATGGATTGAACAGTGCTCTGTGAAATGTTCAAGGCTTGGGATATTTTTTTATAACCTAACCCTGCTTTAAACTTCTCCACAACTTTATCCCTGACTTGTCTGGTGTGTTCCTTGACCTTCATGATACGGTTTGTTCATGAAGGTCCTCTAACAAATCTCTGAGGGCTTCACAAAACAGCTGTATTTATACTGAGATTAAAGGGGTTGTAAACCCTCGTGTTTTTTCACCTTAATGCATCCTATGCATTAAGGTGAAAAAACTTCTGACAGTGACTGGCCCCTCAGTCCCCCCCCCCCCCCGTTTTACTCACCTGAGCCCTTCGTTCCATCGGCGGAGGCACGCTGTACCTCTCTGCCTGGGATTCTCAGCTCTCGATTGGATAGATTGATAGCAGCGCAGCCATTGGCTCCCGCTGCTGTCAATCAAATCCAATGATGCAGGCACCGGGGGGGCGGGGCCGAGTCAGGCATTCTGTGTCTATGCACGCAAGTGCTGGACTCGGGAGCACACCTGCAAGGTAACCCCCCCGGAGACCCCTTCTCCTAGGGGGTTTACCGATGCGAGGAGCCGAGAGAGCCGCCAGGGGACCCCAGAAGAGGCGGTTGGGGGCCACACTGTGCAAAACTAACTGCTCACTTGAGGTAAGTATGATATGTATGTTATTAAAAAAACAAAAAAAACAAAGGTTTAGTGTCACTTTAAATTCACACAGGTGCACTCTATTTCCTTATTAGGTGACTTCTGAAGGCAATTGGGTCCACTAGATTTTAGTTAGGAGGTCATAGACTAAAGGGGGCTGAATACAAATGCACACCACACTTTTTACATATTTATTTGTAAAAAATTTTGAAAACCATTTATCATTTTCCTTCCACTTCAAAATGATGTGCCACTTTGTGTTGGCCTATCAAAAAAAAATCCCAACAAAATACATTTATGTTTTTGGGTGCAACATGACAAAATGTGGAAAATTTCAAGAGGTATGAATACTCTTGTCTTTCATAATTGTATGTATTATTTCATTTTTTTCAATAAATCTATATTTTATACACTATTGTAATTTTTTTATTCTATTGTATATGCCCTCTGAAGGGAGAATTTCTGTCAATTGTGGAGATCTTTGGCTCACCTTAACTATACGAGGGTGATCTCAATCAGAGTAGGAAAGCAGAGTGATATCCAACTATCCTAATTTGCTTACTTGTGCTACAGGACCTCTTATTTTGAATGAGGCCTTATTATCTGGTAAGCTGCTTTTACAATTAGGGGTGCAAGTCATTTAATTTTTCAGTGTTTGGATTGTGTCTTTCAGGAGACTATTTGCTTCGGGACTTTGCAGTATTGTGTCTGCTTTTAACTAAGAAGGACTCATTTATTACAATTAGTGCTGCTATGTATATGATATAATAATATTGCAACTAGATATGCATATTATCATATATCATCTTTGTTTTGGTGTGCAGCTTGATTAAAGCTGAATTGAAAGAATGGGTTATTCAAAACATTTTACATACAACATGTAAAAGTACATTCATTTACCTTGGTATTGTCTTGGCATTAGCCTCGTGTAAACACCTTCACATATGGGTAATTAAAGTAAATATAAAGGCCCCAATATGACAGTCAAAAGAAGTACCAAATCCATATACTATGTTGTGCACCCCATAAAGTAAACACAACACTTCTTTAAGCATCCTTGACTGAGCCAAATCCTCATTTATTTGTGTCTCACACATTGTTCTTCCCAAGCACTGCAGATTACAGATGGAGGGTTTCAGCAACAAAAGCAGCACTTTCAATTCAGAAAGCAGTGGGCAGGACTAGGTGTGGGCAGACGCTTGTTGACAAGCTACAGGCTTGTAATCTAGCAATGACAATGCTAACAGCAACTCCCCCTGAAATTATTTTTACATCCCCCAGTAGTACAAGCAGGCATAGCCAACATGAGCAAAACACCACTTGCATTTTTATCAAAGAATGCAAGGTATTCTGGAGTGTGCAGCCATTCATCCCTTTTTCCCTGTTGATCTCGAAGGCAAGCCAGGTGGGCACCTCTACTTTGGAAGCAACACTAGACTTGCAGGACACTAACACCTTGAGCAGTGTCTCCTCATCATTGAACTGCTGTCCAGAAGTGTCTCTGTTGAAGACAACCTAGAACAGGAAGTGTGTTACTGGCTGAATCACCAGGTGAAAATAAAGAAAACTTAAGCTATAAGAAAACGAATGCAGCCACCACATTTAAGAATTGATAAGCTGCAATATATTAGATTTTTGTTTTTCGATTTACTGTAGATACATTTTTAGTGCTTCAGCACATATTTTTTTCATGAGAAGTTATAGTTCTACTATGATTCTGTTTTTCTTCTTGCATTTTTGTTTTTCGATTTACTGTAGATACATTTTTAGTGCTTCAGCACATATTTTTTCTTGGAATGCACTTATCTGCCATCTGTATAGGGATGTACTTCTTTTTTTTTTACATTTCACTATAGGGAACATACTATGCAATGGTACCTAAAAATAGCCCTTTCAATGCCTTTTATACTATCTATAGGAAACGACACATACCAGCAGCAACTTTATGAAGTGTCTGATATACCTTCCAGATTCTGTTTCAGAGATAATATTGTCTAGGTGCATGGGGAAGCAGAAATAGACACCTGTCTGCGCTCCATCATTCCTTGCTAAATTTCTTTGGTAAAATGCCTGCAGCATAAATTTTTATTTCTAGATTCCTGTGATAAACCTGGAGTTTTATGGTGCGCTAAATTATTAGTTGGACGGGACTGGGTATTCGTCTAATACCGCTCAGTATAAATCATTATTGTAAAAGCAGGAAAGAACAGGTTTCAAACAGAAAATCAATGATAAAGTCCATTCAAATGGAAAATATTATTATCTACATCAAGCAAAGATTCAATTGTGTTTGTTGTATTGAAACCTCTTATTCTTATTCCTTTTCTCAATTGATCCTTGTTTTTTTTTTTCTGTTTTGTCTATGAAATTAACTAAACAATACTTCCACTGAGTGCAATAATTAATTTTTAGCATGGTAAAAAATGTAATCATTGAAATTGCTACTTTCTGCATAGCCATGTTGTCAGCGTGGCTTCAAAATACTCTGCTTAAAGGTAAATGATAGCTTAAAATATAAAAAATAATACAATTGTAGATTGCCATACTGCAGTTAGTGATGTTCCATGGAAGTATTCATAAAAATGTAGCTCATCCTCCAAAACGGAAAGTAAATTCATTCTGTACAGATGCAAAATCAATAGTTCTCAGACTATATTCTCTGCAGATGAATGTCATTCATAGAAAAACTGAATGCATAAAATACTGCATTATGGCCAGTGGATGGCGTCGAGTGTCATAAGAAACAAGTATGCTCCTCAGCTTTATCCACTGACCATAATGCAGTTTCACACCATTTGCACAGAAGGAATTTATATGCAGTTCTGATGGAAGAAACAGCTAATTTTTGCAATTTAAAAAAAAAAAAAAAAAAAAACACCCGAGAGTTTCAGGTTGACATACAGCATGTTAATCAGATGCTGTGTTACAATGGTGTCAGGTTGCTATACATATGTAATTGAGTTTACAGAGATATCTCATTACCCATAGCCTGCTTGCAGAGCTAAGGTGCTAAATAAAATATTGCTTAGGTGCCATCTTACAGATGAGCTATCTTCTAAACAAAATGTTACTGAAGTGCCATGGTATTCAGTTCCAGGTTGCTTTATTAGGTTTTACTGTGGTGACACTTTGCAGTATCATTTTTTGGGGCCTCTATCTACTATAAGGCTGTATGACACTTATTCAGCAGGACTCTTTTTTTACTGTATAATGGTTTTATTGTTGTTGTTTGATCGGTGACAAAAAAGCTGGCATACAAATATAAATGAAGTTACTCACTGCACCTAAGTGAAACACTTTAAATTCACGTTGAACAAACCGTTTTTTTTTTGTTTTGTTTTTTTTAGGTCAGGAACCAATACCAAATTCAATAATGTTATGTGGCATGATAATGGGAAATTCTCAGCCAAACAGTGACTGCATCCTCCCAGATGCCACCACTATGCTGATCAGTCAGCTGCAGCAGTTGAATACAATTGGCAGGATAGAAAATTAAGTGTTTTTTCTCGTTCCGCCTCCACCCTGAATGGGAGAAAACGAAAGAATGTATGGCTAACCTTTCAAGCCCCATTGACAAAACAAATTTTAGTCTCTTACTATACATGGCTGAGGAGCATCCAAACTTTATTTTTATAAACTGACCAGCTTTAACAGCTGTTCAGTTTAGGATTTTTACATTGTATTCCATTATGGGAAAATCAACTTATTATGTATTTGCTTTCTGGAAGTAGTAAATAATAATATAAATAATGATAATAATTACTATAATAATAATAATAATAATAATAATACACTTTATTTTATATAGCACCTTTAAAGGTACCTTCTCAAAGCACTTTACAAAAGAAGCAAGAACAAGTGGTGCACAAGAAAATAACAAAAAGGAGCAGTTAGGTAAAGGCTTTTCTAAAGAAGAATATTGATTTGAAAGAGTTTAAAGAAAGTGAATCTCTGAAGTTATTGGAAGAGAATCCCAGAGCTTTGGGGCACACCAGAAGAAGACCCTGTTCCTCATAGAGTGTAGATGACTTTGAGGGAAACATGGAAGATCAGAATTAAAGGCACAAAGGATGTGACGGGTGATATAAGTTCAGACAGATAATGGGATGCAGCATCTTATAGATCATTAGCATGATAGTTTTAAAGTTAATGTGAAACCTAACAGGTAGCCAGAATATGTTCACTTACACTGGACCTAGTCAGGATTCTGGCATACTGTGATGTATTTAGTGAGGAACTAGGTACCTCGGCAAGTACAACATTCAAGTAGTCAAATTCAGAAAATATAATAATCAATATTCTTTTTCAGCCAGAGTATAATAACAGTGCAGTTCTGGAAAAATGGAAAACAGATTTTCTGGTGATATATGTGAATCAAATGTTGCTAGCATCAAAAATCACTCCCATATTTTTTTAATTTAGACTTAAACTCAAGTATAGTACAGTCAAGGGGTAAAGTTAAAGGACTGACTTTGCAAAGTTAATGGGAGCCAATTAGCATGACTTCACCCTTGTCACATTTCAGTTGAAAGAATCGTTGAATCCATGATTATAACTTTCTTTCAGGTCATTAAACATTAAAACATATATTTGGCTGACTAAGGGCACAGATAATATTTGGTGTGAAATAAGGCTTCCTGACACTTGATGGTTTTTGCCTATCTATGCTTACATTATCCAAGTCTTTCAGTGAAGACAATAGGGAATACCAACGACTGTATTTTGCGCTTTAAGTTGTTTCAATTCTGCAGAAATATTTAGCCTTTGGCGAAACAAAATTCTATTATGCATTTGCATAACTGCATTCACAGCTGGATCAATTTGTGGTTTCACTTGAAAGGCTTTTAATATTTCTTAAAGAGGAACTGCTGTCTGCTCACTTAATTTGTAATAAAAACATCTTTGCCATTCTGAAGCTTCCCTTCAACTACTTTACATATTATTTTATATATTCTGTATTTGCCAAATATGGTTATAGTTCAGTGCGTTACTGCACGTTTAACGCAGTATAGTTCAGTGTGTTAGTGCACGTTTAACAAAGAATATTTAAGTGCGTTACTGCATGTTTGGCGCTGTATATTTCAGTGTTACTTCACATTTAGCGCAGCATAGTTCAGTGCAATACTGCATGTTTAAGGCTGTATATTTCAGTGCGTTACTGCACGTTTAGCACAGTATATTTCAGTGCGTTAACTGCAAGTTTTTCCGCAGTATATTTCAGTGCGTTACTGCATGTTTAACACTGTATATTTCAGTGCGTTACCACAGGTTTAACGCAGTATAGTTCAGTGCATTAGTGCACGTTTAACGCTGTATATTTCAGTGCGTTACTGCACGTTTAACGCTGTATATTTCAGTGCGTTACTGCACGATTAACACAATATATTATAGTGCGTTAACTACACATTTTTACGCAGTATATTTCATTGCGTTACTGCATGTTTAAAATTGTATATTTCAGTGCGTTACTACAGGCTTAACGCAGTGTAGTTAAGTGCATTAGTTCACGTTTAACTAAGTATATTTCAGTGGGTTACTGTACATTTAACGCAATATAGTTCAGTGCAGTATATTTCAGTGCATTAGTGCACGTTTACCACAGTATATTGCAGTGAGTCAGTGCAGTTTTACTGCAGTATATTGTAGTGTGTCAGTGGAGTGTGTCTGTGTAGTGAGTACTCAAGTTAAAGTGCACAAAACACCACTAGCCATTGATTAAAGGGCATCCATGTACACATTCCCACATCTTTATTACATTTTTCTAATAAGTGCCACCCCCCCCCCCCCCTCATAATGTCTGGGAGGCCAACCGAGAGGCAGACGTTCCAATGACACTGTGAGGGGGTCAGCAGTGTATGTGTCCACAGGCAAAGGTGGACGTGGTCCATCCTCAAGCAGGGCATCGTTTTCTCTGTTTAGTGATGTTGCACGTGCTATCCAGCCACATCATCCAGAGGAGGTGGTGGACTGACTTACTAAACCATCTTCATCCTCCTCATCCTCAGTCACCCAAGCAGAGAGTAGTGTGAAGTCCAGTCCACTGCAGCTGCCAGAGTGGCTTATTCTGCCTCCTTGTGCACAGCTACTCTGGTTGAGGAGGGTAGGGACATGAGCCTACAGAGAGGGGAGAACACTGGTAAACAACAACAAGGGCATTCATGTTTATAAAACAAAGAAAGCTTGCAGGGAAAATTTATTTAAATGTATTTTTTTTCTTTATATATATATATATATATCAGTTTTGCTACAGCAGGTTCTATACATGGTACAGATGCGCCACTTTACAGGCAGACTAAGGGGACGCCCCAGGCACTATATTTAACCACTTAAGCCCCGGACCATTTTGCTGGCTAAAGACCAAAGCACTTTTTGCGATTTGGCACTGCGTCGCTTTAACTGACAATTGTGCGGTCGTGCGACGTGGCTCCCAAACAAAATTTACGTCCTTTTTTCACACAAATAGAGTTTTCTTTTGGTGGTATTTGATCAAAAAAAGAGCAACAATTTTGAAAAAAACACATTATTTTTTACATTTTGCTATAATACATATCCCCAAAAATATATAAAAAAACGTTTTTTTCCTCAGTTTAGGCCGATACGTATTCTTCTACATATTTTTTGTAAAAACAGGGAGCAGAGATCAGTGACACTGTCACTAGGCAGAACGGAGAGATGCGATTGCGGGTATCCCTGTGGACATCGAGTCTGCAGGACCCGCAAATCGACTCACGGAGCTTGCCGTGGACACGTGCAGGCGCCGCCGGTGGCACGCACGCGCCCGCAGGCCACCTCTTAAAGAGCAATGTACAGGTACATTAGTTTGCCTGTATGAGCCCTTCTGCCACAGTATATCTGCATGAGGCGGTCGGCAAGCGGTTAAAGGAATTTTTCATTTTTATTGTTTCACTTTAAACATCATTAAAATGACTACTCCTTTAAAAAAATCTTTAAAACACTATTTTTTGCATTGATACATGTCCCACAAGGCAGTACCCAAGCCCCCATACACTTTTTATGGCCAATACCTTGCATATAAGCCTTTAAAATGGGCACTTTTAGTTTTTAGAGTTTTAAAAGTACAAACAATCAATAAATATTTCATATGGACCTGACCAAAGCATCAGGATATCATCGATGTTCAATGTGGTCCAGGTAAACTGATGACTCCTCTCTGGGATCCCGATGACATCTATGACCAAATATGATCCTGTCAATACTTGATCAATGACATCAACCAAAAGAACACTTTTTTACTTTTACTGGTGGGGCCTGAGGAGATGTAATTTGGTGTAAGCGATAGGAGCAAATTAGAGAAAACCTTGCAACTGCGCTAAACATGAAAACGCAACAAGAATATAGCAGCAAGCACACCAACAGATATAAATTTGTCACAACAACTGATATACAAAAGTGCTGAGCATATATACAATATAGTGCAAATTATAAATAACAAACAAAACTAAATAATTAAATTATATCAATATATAAAGTCCAGTCAAAGTGAAGATAACCCATTAAAGTGCCAATTGTGAAGGATGTGAAATCTTCAGCAAGCGTCCATATATTTATACACCAATGTGTACCTCAACCAAACACTAAATGGCTCTTGCCTACAGAACGCTTTGACCCACTATTACAGAGCAGTCAAAACAAACTTGTTATATGGTAGACATGTGCGATTAGTTTCGTACGAATTCGTACGAATTTTTCGAAATTTGTACGAATTTTTCGAAATTCGTACGAATTTACGAATCTGTAGTACGAATTTTTTCGAATACGAATTCCGTACGGAATACGAAATTCCGTTTACGAATTTCGTCCCCGAATTTATTCGAATCCGACTACCAAATATCGAATTTCAACTAATATGAAAGAAATTATTATAGCAGATATAACGAATGATTCGAATGAATTTGAATGGATTCGAATGAATTCGAATGACAAAGTGTAATTTTTGCAGGAAAAATTCCGTTTACGAATTTCAGCTCCAAATTATTCGAATCCAACTACCAATATCGAATTTCAACTAATTCGAAAAAAATTATTATTGCAGATATAACAAATAAATTCGAATGAATTTGAATGATTCGAATGACAAAGTGTCATTTTTGCAGAAAAAAAAGCTATTTAAAATCACTCACTCACACAGTCATTCATTGGTTAAAAATAAAAAAAAAGCGTAGGGGTCCCCCCAAATTCAATAACCAGGCCCTTCAGGTCTGGTATGCATATTAAGGGGAACCCCAGCCAAAAAAAAAAAATGGCGTGGGGTCCCCCCTAAATATCCATACCAGACCCTTCAGGTCTGGAATGGATTTTAAGGGGAACCCCGGCCAAAAAAAAAAAAATGGCGTGGGGTCCCCCTCAAAATCCATACCAGACCCTTTATCCGAGCACGCAACCTGGCAGGCCGCAGGAAAAGAGGGGGGACGAGAGCGCCCCCCCCCTCCCACCTGAACCGTACCAGGCCACATGCCCTCAACATTGGGAGGGTGCTTTGGGGGTCTGAGACCCCCAAAGCACCTTGTCCCCATGTTGATGAGGACAAGGGCCTCATCCTCACAACCCTGGCCGGTGGTTGTGGGGGTCTGCGGGCGGGGGGCTTTTCAGAATCTGGAAGCCCCCTTTAACAAGGGGACCCCCAGATACCGCCCCCCCTGTGTGAAATGGTAAGGGGGTACGAAAGTACCCCTACCATTTCACCAAAAAAGTGTCAAAAATTTTAAAAAGGACAGGAGACGGTATTTGACAATTCCTTTATTAAAATCTTCTTTCTTCTTTCTTCTGGTCTTCCTTTCTTCATCCTTCGGTTTCTTCATCTTCTCCTTCTGTCATCTTCTTCCATCTTCTTCTTCCTTCGATTCGCTTCTTCTTCCTCCGGTCTTCTCGTCCTTCTCGTCCGGCGTCGGCGTCTCTTCTGGGCCGCTCCTCGCAATGGGAGGCTCCCGCTGTGTGAGGCTTCGCTCCGCCTGACAGGTCTTTTATAACGGAGGGCACCTGGTGACCCCGCCCCCTCTGACGCACGGGAACGTCATGGGGAATTCCCTATGGCTTTCCCCATGACGTCAGAGGGGGGCGGGGTCACCAGGTGCCCTCCGTTATAAAAGACCTGTCAGCCGGAGCGAAGCCTCACACACCGGGAGCCTCCCATTGCGAGGAGCAGCCCGACAGAAGAGACACCGACACCGACGCTGGACGAGAAGGACGAGAAGGACGAGAAGACCGGAGGAAGAAGAAGCGAATCGAAGGAAGAAGAGGATGGAAGAAGATGGAAGAAGATGCCGGAAGGTGAAGATGAAGAAACCGAAGGATGAAGAAAGGAAGACCAGAAGAAAGAAGAAAGAAGATTTTAATAAAGGAATTGTCGAAGACCGTCTCCTGTCATTTTTACAATTTTTGTCACTTTTTTGGTGAAATGGTAGGGGTACTTTTGTACCCCCTTACCATTTCACACAGGGGGGGGGCCGGGATATGGGGGTCCCCTTGTTAAAGGGGGCTTCCAGATTCCGATAAGCCCCCCGCCCGCAGACCCCCACAACCACCGGCCAGGGTTGTGGGGATGAGGCCCTTGTCCTCATCAACATGGGGACAAGGTGCTTTGACCCCCAAAGCACCCTCCCAATGTTGAGGGCATGTGGCCTGGTACGGTTCAGGCGGGAGGGGGGGGCACTCTCGTCCCCCCCTCTTTTCCTGTGGCCTGCCAGGTTGCGTGCTCGGATAAAGGGTCTGGTATGGATTTTGAGGGGGACCCCACGCCATTTTTTTTTTGGCCGGGGTTCCCCTTAAAATCCACCCCAGACCTGAAGGGCCTGGTATGGATATTTGGGGGGGACCCCACGCCATTTTTTTTATTT
This sequence comes from Lithobates sylvaticus, assembly GCA_028564925.1. Lineage (NCBI taxonomy): Eukaryota > Metazoa > Chordata > Amphibia > Anura > Ranidae > Lithobates > Lithobates sylvaticus. Next base: position 339,047,142 of record CM053029.1, on the reverse strand, counting down.
TTTTTGGGCTGGGGTTCCCCTTAATATCCATACAGACTTGAAGGGCCTGGTTATTAAATTTGGGGGGACCCCCACGCATTTTTTTTTTTTTTTATCAATGAATGACTGTTCTCTGTGTTACGGACAATTCATTAGCCGCGAGTGATTTTAAATAGCTTTTTTCCTGCAAAAATTACACTTTGTGCAGAAACAGTTCTCTATATTAGATATACTGAATCTCAAATTCATTCGAAGCATTCGAAGCATTCAGCGTATCATAATTGACTTAATAATTGGCTCTGTGGCACCAGTTTCTAAATTCTGCTCACCTGGAAGTTTGTGCCCTCTAACTGTAGTGGTGTCTGAAGTGCTTAACAGTACAGCAAGTTAGCTTTGGGTTACCACGGAACACTCCTAATCAACAGACACAGCAGATGCATTGCAGTGCATAAGTGGGTCAAAGCGTGGCACCCTGATGATAAAGGGTCACCAAGGGCTGGTATGGATTTTGAGGGGGACCCCATGCCTTTACGCCAGGGTTCCTTTAGATCAGTTTCACTCCATTTACGCTGCCACATAACAGTGACAGTTTTTTTTTTGAAAGTGTTCTAATCCATCTGTAAAGTTTAAAAAAATTTATTTATTATTTGTTGCGGGGTTCCCCTTAAAATCCACCCCAGACATTAACCTGAAGGCCTGGTATGGATATTTGGGGGGGATAAGAGGGCCCCACGCAGGTGCTGCCTCTGTGTGTCCTGGTTTTTTTTATTTTTTTTGGGCTGGGTTCCCCTTAATATCCATACAGACTTGAAGGCCTGGTTATTAATAATTTGGGGTAGGATTCCCCCATAATGTATGGGGAGGTGTGGATTAAAATGATGCACATTTTTTTTTTTTTTTTTAGCACTGTTCTCTTTTTTTTTTTTTAAATAGCAAAAAATTACACTGAGTTATTAGATATACTGAATCTCAAATTCATTCGAAGCATTCGAAGCATTCAGCGTATCATAATTGACTTCTGTAATTTTTTGTTTTTTGTTTTGTTTTCTAAATTCTGCTCACCTGGAAGTTTGTGCCCTCTAACTGTAGTGGTGTCTAATGTTGATTTTGCATAACCAAAAACTTAAGAAAATTAGCAAGTGTAGTTCTTAGTGTGCTGCACTAGGGTGCCTAAGCCCCACCCACAACTGCAACATCATTCCATCTGAGTACTTTGGTGCTAAAGTTTATAGAGCCCTAGTGCAGTGTTTCTCAACTCCAGTCCTCAAGGTGCCCCAACAGGTCATGTTTTCAGGATTTCCCTCAAATGAAATGGTTGTGGTAATTACTAAGGCAGTGAAACAGATCAAATCACCTGTGAAAAATAATGGGAAGCATGAAAACATGACCTGTTGGGGCGCCTTGAGGACTGGAGTTGAGAAACACTGCTTTAGTGAACTGCTTTAGATGAACTAAAGCTATGGAGCTACAGCATGTTAGTATCTGTCCTGTTTTAAAGATTCACATCTTGACCAGTAAGCTTATCTGATGTAAAATACATTGTAAAAATGGAGTTCTGTAAGTCTATTTTGCTGTCTGTCTAAATAGTGAGAACACTGTCTCCTAAAGATCCATTTATAGCATAATCACAACATGATTGATTTCCAACTCCAAGAGTTAATGGTGAGTAATTGTTGGTAAACAATCCAAAATATACAATACAAAAAATAAACTATAATTGACAATAATATCTACAAAAATACAGACTAAGTACAAATGTCTTGTTATCATTATCAACCAATAACGCCTGAAGAAGTTGTAAACCACTAAAACGCGTAGAGTCAATTGCTCATTTTTCTCCAATAATGTTGTGATTATGCTATAAATGGAGCATAGGGAATATGAATATGGTGGTGTAGTGTTTTACTATGTGTACTATTTTATGATTGTCTAAATAAAAATATATAATTTTTATTATACTGTATGCAGTTTATGACTCCAGTACCTTAAAATTCTAGATTTTGATCTCTATTTTGTCTAGATATGCAGATTTCATATTGCACACTCTTTGTAGGGTAGACAAAAGCTGTGAGTTTTCCTTCACATTAATGTATGTGTCAGCAGGTACTGTCAAAGTGTTATACATATTATATGCTTTTTTTCCAGCTAGATTCAGCAACAGTGCATTCTTTCTATCAGCTTAGTTACATCTGCAACAACAGGATATTTTTCAAATAGTGAATCCTTTACATCCATGAAGAATCAGTGAATAGAGAACTAGCAGAAGAATCAATTGCTTGTAGACTGTATTTATCCAGTTATTCTGGATGTGTATGGTTGCAGTCTACTCCCTGCTTGAGTCATGCAGATAATAGAAACAGATTAAAACGACATTATCTTTGTTGAGACATATAGTGTTTGTGACCATCATGTGAAATTAAACATTTGACTAAAATATACACAGATAATGTAGCTTTCTATACCTTTAACCTCCCAACTTCACCTGACATTGACCTTTATCATCTTTGGCATGAAAAGATGACTTTGTTCTTTTTGGAGTCAAATAACACAGCAGCCTTTTTTATTATCAAGAATACAAATGGGAATAAACAATATAAATAACAGAGAACAATATAAAACAGAGTACAAGTGGACTTATTTATAGATCTAATGTCTTTATAGACACCTACAGCCTTATAACCATTGCTAGACTGCCACAATGTAACCCATTTTAGAAAAGGACATTTAAACCTGAGATAGGCCCTGAAGTAATTTTTCAGATTTGCCAATACATGTTTCTTCAAAGACCCTGAGATACCAAGTCTATAGGAGCTAAATCTTATATTTGTTTGTTAAAAGCTAGTTTGCAAGTTATTGTTAAAAAAAAAAAGGATACGAGTAGCTGGATACTGCTATAGGGAGGTACACATCCAAAAAAGAAAAATGTTTTAGCTGGGAGAAGGTCTAGTAATGCAGCTCTAAGGGGTACACTGAAAATAAGAAAACCCTTTAAGTAATATGCTCATGGGATATCTCAAACCTGCATGTGATGTTGTGCACCAGTACACGGTAAATCTGAAAAAGTGTAATAAAAAAGCTACTGTTGTTTGACAGAATTTATTCTGTTTGTAAAAAGCTACATGGAGTACCCCCCAAAATCCATTTCAGACCTATAAACACTTATTATGGATTTGGTATTTATTTTGAGCCCCCCACCATTTTTCTTCCTAAATGGACAGTACACATAATTTACCAACAATGTGTACTGTCCCTTTAAGGAAAAAATGCATTGGTTCCCCCCAAAATCTAGCTATTAAAAGGGGGCAGTGAGTGTGCACCCTCTTCCCCCATACCAGATCATATGCCATGAACACTGGAAGCTCCTCCTCAGGGCACCTTGTCATTGTCCTAAGTCTATGGTAGGGGGACTTTAGAATAAGCAGACCCTAGATATGTAGCCCCCATCCTATGTGAAAGAGCAAGGGGTATATAGTAAACCTGGTAATGCACCCTGTCCCTATGAGGATAAGGACAAGGGCCTCATTCTGGTGGATGTGGGTGATCTGAGTGTGGGGAAACTTAGAATGTAAAAGCCCCTTTTAGAAACAGATGGCCCTCTCCCTCTATATGATTGAGTAGTTGTAAATCCAATGTCGTTAACATCCTTCAGTAATGAATGTGTTTCCTGGAGTTAGATAGAAATAAATGCTAATGATCCATTTTAATTTAGGGTCTTACATGCTTGTGAGTTTTCTGAACAGCTGGGTGGAGGAGTCACTGCACATATTGAAATTTGCACAGCTTGCATAGTGAAGAGTGGACACTATATGGAACTGTATATTAATCTACATCTTGTTGGAATATTAATGACATAGAAGTGGGTGGGTGAACTTGCCAAATCTGGCCATATAGTTCACCCATTCACTGAACTGTGAATTAGCTGAGTTTGGGTCAAACTTACGATTGGCCCAAAAATTAAGCTGATTCCTAACTACAAACAGGACCCTTCCTTGCTGCAAGCATCCAAAAACCCTCCTCTGGTGACCTCTATATTCCAATTAGGTAAGCTGCTTCCCTACTTACTACAGAACCTATTAGCTATTTATACTATGTGTGTCCCAGGCAGCCTCCCCAGTAAGCTCCAGTCATGCTGACCTTATACATTGACTTTGCCTTTAACTCCAGGCCTTTCTTTGTCTAATAGAACACTCGTTACCTCTGCTACTTGTATTTTCAGATGGATTACTCACATACACCCAGCAATTTCCATGGGGGGGGGGGAGGTGGAGACTTTCTTACAAAGATGATAGAAGCAAACCAGAAGAGATGAGACATGAGACACAAGTCAGATTTGAGTAACATAGCTTTCACAGTTGAAAAGCAATTTCAAATGAAAAAATAGGAATATATTGGATGACCACCTACACAAGAGTCTATCCAAAGGCAGCATAATATTGGAAAGACTGAGGCTGATTTACTAAAGGTTTTGGACGTCGTCACCCAAATCATGTAAGTGTTCACTTCAATTATCTATTCATGTAAAAATAAAAATACATTTTTACATATTTCATCTGCAGGTGAATGTGTATTCAAAGTAAACAAGAATTTACTTTTTAAATGATTGGTAAGCAGAACTCCAGGAAAAAAACTTTTTTTCATGGCCTTGTTGCTGATCTCCTATATTCACCAACTATGCCATCCATGTTCTTCTGAGCTCTGTAGTTCCTCTGTAGCAGCCTGATGATTTTGTAGAAAAGCTGTTACTGCCCAGTGATTTCCTGTTTGTAAGACCGCTGGCTCATATTTCCCCAGCCAGCGGGCTTGTCACTGCCCACCAGTAGTTCTAAAACTGAGCAGGGATTTCTATTTCCGCCTTCCTGCTCGCTGTAGTGGGCGGAGGGGGTCTCACAGCCCCCGGTCTGTGCCGCCCATAGAGATGGAATCCTCCTCCTCTGTTCCCTCCTCCTCCCTGCCAACACCGCCCCGCACTCCACCCATGTTCCCCCCCACCACTGCCGCCGCCCGCCTGCACTGGTGTGACCACACTGATGGGCACTGATAAGCACACTGGTGAGTCCGCACTGATAAAGCTGCACTGGTGGGCACTGGTGTGACCGCACTGATGGACACTGATAAGCTGCACTGGTGGGCACTGGTGAGACCGCACTGGTGGGCACTGGTGTGACCGCACTGATGGGTACAGATAAGCTGCACCGGTGGACACTAGTGTGACCGCACTGATGGACACTAATAAGCTGCACTGGTGAGACTGATGTGACCTCATTGATGGACACAGATAAGCTGTACTGGAGGGTTACTGGTGTGACCACACTGATGGGCAATGATAAGCTGCACTGGTGTGACCGCACTGATGGGCACTGATAAGCTGCACTGGTGGGCACTGGTGAGACCGCACTGATAAGCTGAACTGGTGGGCATGGGTGTGACCGAACTGATAAGCTGCACTGGTGGGCACTGGTGAGATCACACTGATATGCTGCACTGGTGGGCACTGGTGAGATCACACTGATATGCTGCACTGGTGGGCACTGGTGAGACCGCACTGATACGCTGCACTGGTGGGCACTCGCGTGACAGCACTGATAAGCTGCACTGGTGAGACTGCACTGATGGGCATAGATGAGACTGCACCGGTGGGCATGAATGAGACCACACTGGTGGGCATAGACGAGACCGCACTAATGGGCATAGATGAGACCGCACTGGTGGGCACTTATAAGCTGCACTTATGGGCACAGATGAGACCACATTTATGGGCACAGATTTGTTTTTTTTCTCATGCCGACATTTACTTGTGCCACATGCTGATAAAGCAGCATGGCACGGCTCTTTCTGTGGTGTGGCTGTTATAAAATTCTCAAAGCTGTATGAGAAGGAATATTTCTAATACAGAATTATAGCAGAGTACAGTGTGTATAATATATAGTTATGGAGTTCCTGTTGTGTCTGGAGGGGAGAGCACACAAACAAGTTTTGCATTGTAAGGCTGTAACATAACTATACTGCTGTGTGTTACTGAGTAATGTGGCTTGCTGGCTGCAGAATGAGGGGTGAGATTTATGTTGAAGTAGGCTTGTCCACATTTACATGTACAGGCCTAGTGTACCTCCCACATTCATTACAATTTGCAAAGCATGAATGGAGTATTACAGCGTAGAGAAAGAGGGGAGGCTATGATGCAATCACTGTTCTAACAAATCCTCCCTGGCACAATACATGCAGCATTTTTTTGAATTACAGAGCTGACTTCCTGAAAATTCAATCAGACTTTTCTCTTCAATGGTCAGGAATTTCACAAATGTGATAACTGTTTAGTGTTTTGTGTAGGGGGTGTACTAATGGGGGATTTTTTTTGCAAATCCTGGAGTTCTGCTTTAAAGGAACTTTCACACATTGGGTTTGATTTACTAAAACTGGAGAGTGCGAAATCTGGTGCAGCTGTGCATGATGGCCAATCAGCTTCTAACTTCAGCTTGTTCAATTAAGTATTCACAAAAACAACTGCAATCTGATTGGTTTCTTTGCAGAGCTGTACCCGATTTTGCACGCTCCAGTTTTAGTAAATCAACCCCAATGTATTTGCATCTAGTAAATCAGCCCCTCTGTCTCTGTTAAGCCTCTAAATTGATGGCACACAAACTTTTGCCTACTCTAATCTAATCTGGTCTGGTGACTTTGCAAGTGCTGTTATTATATCTCCAGTCTGCTGCAGGCAGGAGAAACAATTTCCTTAGTCTCTTCTCCATAAATGATCACTTGCACAAGTGAGAGGCTGTAACCAGGGGCTGATTTGTGCCAGGTATTTGTGAACACATCTGAGATCTGTACAGACACAAGGATTTACATATGACTACTATGACTTGAATCGCAATTGTATACCCTACATTATTATTTTTTTATTTGCTACTTTTTCACATGAAAGGGGAGTTACCCTTTAAGGCTTTTGCATGCTGAATACTTTACAGACTTGACAGCTGGCAGATTCTTTAGAGGACAAAAGTTATATAAAGGGATCTTAGAGTGGCTGTTTTCAAGACAGTACTGTTTGTTGCTTTTTATCTTTACATGTTTGACAGGTTTCTTAATCTTAAAACCTTAAATCCTAAAATCTTTTAGGATTTAGGAAAGCAAACTATATGGTTTAAGAAAAAATAGTATGAAGGTTTTCCTTGCTTTTACATCTGCTGACATGATAAAATAAAAAAATAAAAAAACATGAAGGCACGCTTGACTAGTAGTTTGAAATGTGGCACTTCAAAGATACACTTAACTGTCACTTAACTGTCACAAATAAAAGAACCAAGGATGGCGTCTACTTCCTGTACTTGCCTTCAGAGAACTAGGTTTACAACTAAACTGCAAATGGACTTAAAGGTTTATTACCCATTAAATCAATTCAATTGAATTATGTTCCAAAAGTAGAGGAACATTTTGATTATTTTCATTTCTAGTGCCATGTCTATGTGCTTTTTTAGAGTGTTGAACTAATATGAGAAATACAATGAGTCAGCCTTTAACCTCTATGCTAATGGACATATGCTGATGGAATTGTGATTTGGCCAAAGCAGAACTCCCAAGGCTTCCAAAATAAGGTGTTTGGCATGATCTCAGTCTACATCATTGTTGCTAAGAATGACATTGTGTTCCAGACACACATGATTAAGGAGTTCAGTTTCATTCGTGAAGTGTTTGAAAATAAGCTAATTACAGTTCAATTCCTTTTTTAATCTCGGTTTTAACATTGATTCAATTTCTACTGGCTGAAAGAGAATGATGTTGTGCTAGTCATAATACAGTACATACTTATGGTTACTGCAGCTCCCTTTTTTTTTGTGTTTAAAGTTTGTATTGAAGTTTTATAGAAAAACAAAACACGCACGGACTTCTCTGGCGGATAATCTGCCGGCCAAAAGTCCGCGGGACTTTTGAAAATGAACGGACTTGCCCACACACGGAGCAGTCCGTTCATTTCGAACGTAACTGTAGGTACGTAGCTAGCGTAGGCAGTAAATGCCGGCGCGCTAGCTCCGTCACCTGTCATGGATTTAAAGGGAATCCCCACGCCGAAAAAACGGCGTGGGGGTCCCCCCCAAATCCATGTCAGACCCTTATCCGAGCACGCAGCCTGGCAGGCCAGGAAAGGGGTGGGGACGAACGAGCGCCCCCCCTCCTGAGCCGTACCAGGCCGCGTGCCCTCAACATGGGGGGTGCCCTGGGGAAAGGGGGGCCGTGCGGCCCCCCCACCCCAAAGCACCTTGTCCCCATGTTGATGAGGACAAGGGCCTCTTCCCGACAACCCTGGCCGTTGGTTGTCGGGGTCTGCGGGCGGGGGCTTATCGGAATCTGAGAGACCCCTTTTATAAGGGGGCCCTCAGATCCCGGCCCCCCACCCTATGTGAATGAGTATGGGGTACGATGTACCCCTACCCATTCACCTAAGGTGTAAAATGTAAAGTAAAAAAAACACACACACTTTTGAAAAAATAGTTTATTGCACTGCTCCGGGGGTCTTCTTCCGTCTTGGGGGTCTTCTCGCCGGACTCCCCCGCCATTTACCAAGCTCTTTTACCGAGTGGGGGAAGTCCGGCTACCTTCTTCGTCGTCGCCGCCGTCGTCTGGGGGTCTCGATCCGCCTTCGGGGGTCTTCCGGGGGTCTCTTCTGTTCTTGCGGTGGTCATCGTCTTCCGCGCCGCCGGCGCTGCCTTCTTCTTCTTCTTGTCCTTATTCTTGTTCTTCTTCTTCCGATGTTGACCCGTCGCTGTCTCTGCGCGGAATGCCTGTGCCGCGCTGCGCTGGGACTTATATAGGGGCATGGGGACAGGGTCACATGCTCATGTCACATGGTGACCCCGCCCCCTTGTGTTGTCACAGTCCCGGAGGATGCTGGGACTGTGACATCGCAAGGGGGCGGGGTCACCATGTGACATGAACATGTGACCCTGTCCCCATGCCCCTATATAAGTTCCAGCGCAGCGCGGCACAGGCATTCCGGGCAGAGAGAGCGTCGGGTCAACATCGGAAGAAGAAGAAGAACAAGAAGAAGGACAAGAAGAAGGAGAAGGCGCCGGCGGCGCGGAAGACGACGACCGCCGCAAGAACAGAAGAGACCCCCGGAAGACCCCCGAAGGCGGATCGAGACCCCCAGACGACGACGGCGGCGACGACGAAGAAGGTAGCCGGACTCCTCCGCTCGTGAAAGAGCTAGGTAAAAGAGCAGAAGAGAGCGGAGGAGTCCGGCGAGAAGACCCCAAGACGGAAGAAGACCCCCGGAGCAGTGCAATAAAATATTTTTTCAAAAGTGTGTGTTTTTGTACTTTACATTTTACACCTTAGGTGAATGGGTAGGGGTACATCGTACCCCATACTCATTCACATAGGGTGGGGGGGCCGGTATCTGGGGGCCCCCTTATTAAAGGGTGCTCCCAGATGCTGATAAGCCCCCGCCCGCAGACCCCCCGACAACCAACGGCCAGGGTTGTCGGGAAGAGGCCCTTGTCCTCATCAACATGGGGACAAGGTGCTTTGGGGTGGGGGGGCCGCACGGCCCCCCTTTCCCCAGGGCACCCCCCATGTTGAGGGCACGCGGCCTGGTACGGCTCAGGAGGGGGGGGCGCTCGTTCGTCCCCACCCCTTTCCTGGCCTGCCAGGCTGCGTGCTTGGATGAGGGTCTGACATGGATTTGGGGGGAACCCCCACGCCGTTTTTTCGGCGTGGGGAGTTCCTTTAAATCCATGCCAGCTTACGGAGCCAGCGCGGCGGCATTTAGTGCCTACGCTAGCTACGTAACCTGAAGTCACGTGCTAAATGAACGGACTTGCCGATGAGCGGCAAGTCCGTTCATTTTCAAAAGTCCCGCGGACTTGCCTACTAACGGCGGGATTGTCCGCCGGACTGCCAAGTCCAGCGGATAATTTTAAAACAAAACTTAAAACTTTGGCGCCAAAAAGTCCGCCGGACTTTGGCGCCAAAAAGTCCGCCGGCGCCCACACACGAGGGGATTATCCGCTGGACTTCGGTCCAGCGGATAATCCCGCGGGATAGTCCCTTCGTGTGTACGCGGCATCACAGTACTCAATGGGGGTTATTTACGAAAGGCAAATCCACTTTGTGCTACAAGTGTAAACTACAAGTGCAAAGTGCACTTGAAATTTGCATGGAAGTAAATTTGAGGGGTAGATCTGAAAAAAGGGGACGCTCTGATGATTTTTTTATCCAATCATGTGCAAGCTATAATGCTGTTTTTTATTTTCCTAGCATGTCCCCCTCGGATCTACAGCGACTGCACTTCCAAGTGCACTTTCAAGTGCAAAGTGAATTTGCCTTTAGTAAATAACCCCTAATGTGAGAACAACAGCATTGGTGTGATTGGTTACAGCCAATATACACATTCAGTTGAAATCGAATGCTGTACCTGTAATAGAGAGGAAAGGGAAACCTTGAGATCAAACATGTGTGATCCTAAGGCCCCTTTCACACTGGGGCGGTGAGCCGCGGTGACGGTAAAGCAGCGCTATATTTAGCGCTGCTTTACCGTTGTTTTTACCGCGGTTTTCGGCCGCTCGCGGTGCAGTTTTACCCCGCGCGAGCGGCCGAAAAAGGGTGAACACACCGCTCCTATCCCGCTCCAAAGATGCTGCTAGCAGGACTTTTTTTGTCATCCTGCTAGCGCACCGCTCCAGTGTGAAAGCCCGCCGGCTTTCACACTGGAGTTAAAGGGGCCGGATTTTTTCATGCGGTGAACAGGCGCTATTTTTAGCGCTGCACCGCATGAAAAACGCCCCGGTGTGAAAGGGGCCTAAGGGATGGCAAAAGAGGTCTCGCTCTACCTGTCCACCCCTAATGGGAACATGCTGTGGACAGGAGGGGGCCTCTTCCGATCCTTCCCAGGAAAGTATGGTTCAGTGCAGGAGCTAGACCTCAGGGGTAGCCATGTATAAGGCACAATAGGTCCCATACTACAAGTACTGTCAACAAAAGTTTGTAGCATACATAAATTACGAGTAGTCATGAATGAAGGTTCACCCTAATTCCAACTTTAACAGGGGGTATCAAAGTTGGATCAGGGGGTCCAACGTAACGTGGCTCCTTTTTTCAAATGATTTAAATGTATTCCATCTCATAGCTTACCTCTTCTGACAGTCATTATTAGGCAAGCATCAACAGTATATGCATATAATTCACACTAGATAGTAGCCCTGTATTGTATAAAACTGAATATATAAAAAGTGTAGCTGGCCTCACAAAGAAGGTTTGCTATCAGTGGTGGCTAATGTTTTAGCCACCACTGCCGGTCGGCTGGTGGAAACCCCCCCACGCCTGCTCTAGGTTGGTCAGTGGCAAAATACAGGTCTCTTATGGTTCCCAAAACCATAGATGTGATCAGAGACAATCTGGTCTATGAAAACCTCTATGGTAAGCCAGAGCAACTGCTGGCTTCAGTGCCGGGCTCCCCGATCACATGGGAGAGCCTGAAGAGGCAATGGAGGGCGGCGAGAGAGGGGGGTAGACACCTCCCGCTGACTGTAAAAGTAATCCAGAGGCTAATTAGCCACTAGGATGGCTTTTAAATTAAAGAGAATCGCCAGCTGATGACCGGTATGATGCTTGTAGCTGCGATAAAACCACTTCAACCCAAGGACGTACAGGTACGTCATATGAGAAGTAGGTCATTTCAATGTAAGTTTTGCTTTAAGGCCCTGTTAGTCCTTTATAGTATGTAGGTTTTTCCAGTGTCTATGTGAGTTTCATCTGGTAACTTTGTTTTCTTCCACAATACAAAAACATATTTTATTTAAATCTGCTCACAGTTAAAAATAATGTGCATGTGTCTGTGCAACTGTAGCAGGGACATTGCACTTAAATTTCTTTGGAGAAAAGAATGGACAAAGGCAGATGAATAAGATAGATTGATATATTTTTTCACACTTCTAATATTCATTCTTACCATTTTTCAGGTTGCGAAAGGCACTGAAAACCTGCATTGCAAATGAAGAAGTGTGCTGCAATCCAAGATACCTTATGGCACAAGGCAGAGCTGTTACCACAAGCTACGGATAATCTATTGAAAGACAGAGCCTAGTGCTGGAATGACAATACAAATAGTCAGCAATACTTTATCTGTATATAACAGAGAAACCTCATGACAAAACAAAGCCTTTTAAATTACACCTTAGAGAGAAAGCAAGACTAAAGTGCCAAAACACAGGAAAACATCAATAAAGACCTGTAGTATTAAAAATCTAAGAAATTGTTCCTGGATTTAGGGGTCCAGCAATGCAGAGCACACTATTGCACTGCTGGGCCCCATGTACATACAACTTCAATAATTATGAATGTTAAGAACTGATACATTTCAAAGAACCCTGGAAAATGAATCATACCAGCTAAATGTAAAAAGAAACTGTACAAAAGCGATGTGTTCTGTCATGGGTGACGACCTTAATGATTCTGTTGCTACATGCTGGAAGACAGTACTATACAATGTTCTGATTGGAGTAGTTCTTGTTCTAATCATCATCATCACTATATGTGGCAACGTGGTGGTTTGTTTGGCTGTGGGATTTGACCGAAGACTCCGTAGTTTGACAAACTGCTTTATTGTCTCCCTGGCTATAACAGACCTCTTGTTGGGTATTTTGGTGCTACCGTTTTCAGCCTTGAACTTGTTACATGAAGAATGGCCTTTTGGATCTACCTTTTGCAACATTTATACCAGTTTGGATGTCATGTTGTGTACAGCTTCCATTCTAAACCTCTTTATGATTAGTTTGGACCGCTACTATGGGGTCACAGCACCTCTGCGCTACTCCATGCTTGTCACCCCATGTCGTGTTGCCATAGCTATGGGTTTGATATGGGTAGTTTCCTTGATGGTCTCATTCCTTCCTATACATCTTGGATGGAATACAAAAGATAAAACCATCCAAAACTCTAGAGGTGATGACAACAAAGAATGCAAATTAGAGCTGAATAAGGAATATGTATTAGTGGATGGTGTACTGACTTTCTACCTACCTTTGGTTATCATGTGTCTTATGTACTATAGAATCTTCAAGATTGCCAGAGAGCAAGCTAAAAGAATTAACCATGCCAGCTGCTGCAATGCCGTCAGTCCTACACTACCTACAGTTCGAGAGCATAAAGCTACTGTGACACTTGCAGCTGTGATGGGTGCATTCATCATCTGCTGGTTTCCTTATTTCACTGTTTTCACTTATGAAGGAGTAAATGATATTGAAGTAGATGAAACCGCTTTCCTAATAGTTCTGTGGTTAGGCTATGCAAACTCTGCTCTCAATCCAATTCTGTATGCTGCTTTGAATAGAGACTTTCGTACAGCCTACCAACGTCTTCTCCACTGTAGGCGTGTGGGCCCCTTGAGCCATGAGACCCCTCTGACCTTGCTCCATATACGCCGCCCAGAAGAAAGGACTCTACAGGTCATGGAAAACTTGCAGGGGGACAAGGCACACAATAATCAAGAAAGCAATGGAAAAGAATTTAGTCCCTTCATCAAAAATGTAACAGAAAGGTAATGTATTTTAATGACTTTTGTCTGTGTATATAGATAGAAAATATTGTATCTGGAAACTTGCTATTCAGTTTCCTTAACCCTGCTATGATAATATTTACCTATAGAAAGGTAAAATATTAAAAAGGCTTTGTTGTAATAATGCTTTTCCCCAGTGACTTTTTGCTGCCTATGCTGTTGAGATACACCCTCTTTATTCATCCTGGTGACCATTGTCACAGGGGATTCTAATAAGGCCTCCTAAAAAAATGTATAAAACCAAAATTGAATAGTAAAATTGCCTTCAATTCAAAAAAGTTCAAAATTACAGTTCAAACTCCATAAGCAATCCCAATCTTCACTGACAAATTATATAGGCACCCCAACAATGTCTTCATATTGTACACTGCACACCCTGTGTACCTATTCAGTTCACCTTCATATATAGCCCTCTTTAACCACTTCAGCCCCGGACCATTTGGTTGCCAAATGAGCAGGCCACTTTTTGCGATTCGGCACTGCGTCGCTTTTAACTGACAATTGTGTGGTCGTGCGACGTGGCTCCCAAACAAAATTGGGGTCCTTCTTTTCCCACAAATAGAGCTTTCTTTTGGTGGTCGATCACCTCTGCAGTTTTTATTTTTTGCTCTATAAACAAAATAAGAGCGACAATTTTGAAAAAAACACAATATTTTTTCTGCTATAATTTTTGCTATAATAATACCTTTTGCTATAATAAATATCCACCCAAAAAATATATTAAAAAAATGTTTCCCTCAGTTTAGGCCGATACATATTCTTCTACATATTTTTGGTAAAAAAAATGGATTGGTTTGCACAAAAGCTCTTAAAAGCATCTACAAAATAGGGGATAGTTTTTATGGCATTATTATTAATCATTTTTTTTTACTAGTAATGGCGGTGATCAGCGATTTTTATTGTGACTGCGACATTATGGCGGACAAGTCGGAAACTTTTGACGGTATTTTAGGACCATTCACATTTATACAGCGATCATTGTTATAAAAATTGCACTTATTACTGTGTAAATGTGACTGGCAGTGAAGGGGTTAACCACTAGAGGGTGGGAAGGGGTTAAGTGTGTCCTAGGAGTGATTCTAACTGTCTGGGGGGATGGGCTAGCAGTGACTCGACACTGATCGCTGCTCCCAATCAGAGGGAGCAGATGATCAGTGTCCTGTCACTAGGCAGAACAGGCAGATGCTGTGTTTACACTGGCATCACCCTGTTCTTCAGCTCCACGACATGATCGCGGGCACCCGGTGGACATCGAGTCCGCAGGTCCTGTGGGGATGGTCACGGAGCTCGTGGCAGGTGCACGACGGGAAATTCAAAGTAACGTACAGGTATGTTACTTTGCCCGGCCGTGCCATTCTGCCAACCTATATCGGCGTAAGCGGGTCCTTATGTGGTTAAATAAAGCAGGTATACAAACACTCACAGATAAAAAGGGATTATGCTCCACCACTACTCATCAGGCACAACTCATTATTGTGAACACTTCAATAAATTACAGCAGTGAGCATTATGGGTCCTTTTTTCTCTTTTTCAAGTTTTACTGCTTATAAGGAGGAGGAGGTGTTTTTAACACTGGTATTGCCATATGCTGGAGGAATTGACTCGTTGGAGGGGACAACTGCTTATTATAGCTACGAAGTGTTGGGCCTCTTGTCACTAAGAAGTCTATGGGGAAGATTTACTAAAACTTGTTCACTCAGAATCTGGTGCATCTGTGCATGGTAGCTAACCAGCTTTTAACTTCAAAACCTGGAAGCTGATTGGTTTTTATGCAGAGCTGCACTAGATTTTGGACCATACAGTTTTATTAAATAACCCTCTATGTTGTAAGGTGTGTATACTTGTTGCACCGTGTGGTTTTAAACATCATCACTGTTTTGTGCAAAGATTTGCACAATTTTTTGGAGCACCATTTTTACACTAAATGTGAGTGGACTTTTATGTCAGTGTTTGTTTAAGGTCACAGTGAGCATTTGTCTCCTTCTTTGAGCTATTCTGGATATAAAAGAGAAGTTGGTGAAATGTATTCCTTCTACGTTTGAGAAAGAAGTGTTTTTAACCCCTGTCATTCGATGGATGTATTGACCTACTGGAGGAAAAAAAAATCTCATTATACCTATGAAGTGTTGTTTGACCTCATTAAGGGGTCTATGCTGTAAGGTTGTAAGGTGCGCAAAGTGGATGCACTGAATGGAAATTGCTTACACATCCTTACTGCTTTTATATGAAAAGCACTGTGAAGAGCATTTGGGATTACTTTGCAGGAACCTGGTCAATTGCACAAATTTTTGGAATACTATTTTTAAACTATATGTTAGTGAATTTTTGTTTAAGATTGCAGTGAGCACTAAGATTTGTATATCTCTTCTATGAGCTATTCTGGCTATAAAGGAAAAGGTGATGAACTTTAATCCTTCCATGCCTGTGAGTTGTACCTGAGGAGGGGTAATGGAGCCTAATCCCTTTAATCTACAAACGTTTGTTGACCTGCTTTAGTTAAGGAGCTCTATATAGGCAGTACCTGGGTTACAAATAAGAATGTTTTTGTAAGATGTACTGTAAGTTGTAAGAATGTAAGAAGATGTACAGGTACATTTTTTAAGTGGAACTCCAGCCAAACAAAATAATTTTTAAGTTCTTTTGGATAGCATAGGGAAGGGTTAACACCCCTGTAATGTTTGTTTTGCTGTCTGTGCCCCTGTTCAGAAGATTTCACCTCACTTTCTGTCCCTGTGACAATTTAATTTAGAAAATTCTGTGTTGTTGTGGAAAAAAGGATTGGTGATAAAGCTTCAGTGGAGACACCTTTTTTCCCATAATAACCCTTGCAGGAGTAAATTCCCCTTCCTAGGAATAGATTTCATCTCACTTCCTGTCGTCTCCCTCCATTTGTAAGTAACTTGGGGACTGCCTGTATATAAAAGTGAGCAGAATAGGTACACAGGGTGTTCAATGTACAACTTTGTTGGAGTGCTCAAATTATTTATCATTGAAGATTGGGATTGCACTTTTTATGAAGTTTGGACTGTAAATTTGAACTTTTTTGAATTGAAGGATATTTATTATCTATTATTTATTTTTGAGTTTTAAGTTTTTTGTGGGAGGTCTAATTAGAGTCCTCTTTGATATTTATTTTATTAGCACCAGACTATATTCTTGCTGTTGTTTTCATAAGATTGGTGTGAACACACATTTTGGTGCTTGCTAGCTTTTATATTTTTATTTTTTTGGTAGAGATTGTAGGCATATTTGCACACGCAGTATTTTTGTTATTTATTTACCATTATCACAGGAACTGAAAGTGAGGAATAATCCAAAATGTTGAGCTGTGACCAAATAAGAAAAAGAGTGGAACTATTCTAATGGGAACACTTGTTCCAGTGACAGCTGTCTAACACTTTATGATGTGTCTACAGGACAGGAAGTACAGTGACATTTCTTGAATAGGACACAAACTGCAAAAAAAAAAAAAAAACCCTTCAAGCACTGTTCGGTGTATTCTGCCGGGGGGAGGGGGGATAGATCCCTGCATCAACATTGCTGTGTTGAAATGGGGATCTGTATCATTAATGATGCTTACCTGTAGGTCCAATAAATATCTCCTAAACCTACATGGTTTAGGAGATATTTGCCTTTTTGATCCAGGGACACTTTTTGTGAAAGTATTTTAATATACAATATATTACCAAAAGTATGCAGGTTACGTTTAAAAAAAAAAAAGGCTTTACTTCCTCTTTAATAGCATCCCAGTCTTAGTCCGTAGGGTTCAAATGAACTTTAAAGAGGAAGGTTTAGGAGTGTGTCTATAATGTTTGACCATTCTTCCAGAAGCACATTTGTGAGGTCAGGACAACTTTGGCCTACAGGTAAGCCTAGTTCCTCCACCCCAAAATTTGCTCATCCATGCCTTTACGGACCTTGTTTTGTGCACTGGTCCAAATCATTTGGTGGCGGGGGGATTATGGTGTTGGGTTGTTTTTAATGGGTTGGGCTTGGCCCCTTGTTCCAGTGAAGGGAACTCTTAAGAGTCAGCATACCAACACATTTTGGACAATTTCATGCTCCCAACTTTATGGGAACAGTTTGGGGTTGGCCCCTTCTCTGTTCCAACATGAATGTGCACCAATGCACAAACAAGGTCCATAAAGACATGGGTGAGCAAGTTTGGGGTGGAGGAACTTGACTGGCCTGCACAGAGTCCCGACCTCAAACCAATAGAACACCTTTGGGATGACCTAGAGGGGAGATTGCGAGCTTCCAAAAAATGAAATTTTCCATGCAAGCTGTCTTTATTTTGCTCAACAACTGCTGGGGAGCCAGTGTGTATGATGAGGCCACAATGTAGTGCACTGGGAACAAGATTAGAGATTTTTGGATACATTCTGGTGTCACTTTGACTTTGGATAGAAGTAACGGGTGTGTAAAAATTGGTCTTTGGGTGTCGGTGGCGCCTTCCCACCATAACTCTATAGAGATACTCTTGATGAAAACAAGAATTGGCCTTGCTGTAAAAAATTGCAATGGTATGCACCTGTCAAACAGGTGCTGAAAAATTGGTATTTGGGTGTTAATTGTGCCCATGAAACCTATACCAAAAGCATTCTTCCAGATGAAATGATTAAACACCCTCAAAGCTAGGCAGCCCTCGAAGTCCTGCAGAGATTCCACATCCAAAAAAGACTTAATCAGTTACATCGGCATCAGGGGCTTCATAGCTGGTAATCCAGGACGGATTCATTTTTATAAAAGTCAAACGGTCCACAGAGTCTGTGAACAGGCACGTTCTATGATCAGTAACAAAACCTCCTGCAGCTCTGAATGCCTGTTCTGAAATCATGCTGGATGCAGGGCAGCCCATCAACTCAATAGCATACTGGGCAAAGTTCTGGCCAGTGGTCTATTCTCATGACCCAGTAAGTCAGTGGATCGTCAGCTGGAAAGCTCTCCATCTCTGTTTTTGGCCCTGAGGTAATCGTCCACCATGTGATGCAGACGCTGCCAATGGGATGTGGAAGCTGACAGCCCTGGCAGCGAGGACTAAAAAAATTCCAAAATGCCTCACTTAGGCGGACACCTTCTCCAATGCTCCTCTCTTGACCAACAGAAGACTCAAAACTAAGTTTTCCACGACACTGTAACCTACTGGAGTCAGGAAAAACGTTCAATAAAATCCTCTTTAACGTGTCCTCAAGAGATTTTATCTTCTGCACTCTCTGTGGGGACGGGATGAGTTCTGAGACCTTCCCCTTATAACGGTGGTCAAGGAGGGTTGCCAATCAGTAAACACTCTTCTCATTTATGCCACGTATTCTTGGGTCCTTTCACAGGCTTTGAAGCATGAGGTTGCCCATGGGCCTCAAATTTGCCGAGGCTTGAGAAGCAGACTCCTCAGGATGACAGCATCTGGAACTTCCTCCTCCCAGCCACATACTACTCCCAAGGGTCCTGGGGTTGGAAAGCCATTGCTTACAGATTGACGCATGTCTTCCTCTTCTTCGAAGCCTATGAACGTGCCAGAATCCTCCTCTTCATCCTCCTCCCCTCTCGCCTCCTGTGTGTTCTGTGGCATAGGAATGATGGTGTCTGGATAAAGTGGGCCTTGAGAGGAAAGGAAGTCCTCCTCTTCCTCCTGCTGCTCTGCCTCCAGTGCCCTGTCCATAATGGAAAATACATAAAGCTGCGCCAATTGAAACAAAAATAAAAATAAAAACAGTAAATAAAAAAAAAAAAACAGTAAAAAATGTTTTCAATAAAAAATGAATGTCCCATCAGAAACAACCGTGAAGGGTTACATAAATCAGTTTGAACAGTCTATGATTTGATATAATAGTCCAGTTTAAATAATTAATTTCCTAACACCAAAAAGATGAAATTGGCGTGTAGCTGGTTCAAAAAGGAAAAAGACACCTCAGTGACAGTTCTATAATCTTCACGCTGTGACATATCCTGTAATTGTCCCGTGGGCAAGCGATGGTAGGAACATCAATCGGGACGGTATCCGTTCCTGATAGTTCCCACTAGTTTCTGTGTTACTTGGAAACTAGTGGGAACTGGCTGGATATTCATATCAGGAACGGATGATGTTGTTGCTTTCTCTCCTCCTCCATTTGAACTGCTATTTTCTGCATGTCACAGCGTGAAGATTTAGAACTGTCACTGAGGTGTCTTTTTCCCTTTTGAACCAGCTTCAATTTCCTCTTTTTGGTGCCGGGCTCCCCGATCACATGGCCTCCTCAAATTGCTATCCGCTGCTTTTACAAAAGGAGACATTTAAAGTCCTTCCTTCCTCCTACTCCTTTAGGCAGTCTTGTGACCTCTTGTGACCTCTACTTACGTGTCCCAATCGTTAGTATATAGATCCGATTTGGGAGTGCAGTATGGTAATAAACTTCACGCTGCGGTACCTAAAACTCCAATTATGCTCCTATTTCCAGCAGAACCCGTCAGTGCTTTCATACCTGGCTTAATATGTCCTTGCCTGCAAGTGCCGATCTGCGATTGCTGTGTATGTAGATTACAGTTTTTTTCAACGAAAGAGCCGGTACTTAGATAATAACGGGTTAAGTAATAAACTTCACGCTGCGGTACCTAAAACTCCAATTATGCTCCTATTTCCAGCAGAACCCGTCAGTGCTTTCATACCTGGCTTTAATATGTCCTTGCCTGCAAGTGCCGATCTGCGATTGCTGTGTATGTAGATTACAGTTTTTTTTATACGTTATACGGATGTTCTAGTTTCTATTTCACACCACAACTCAGTCCTTATGTACTATAGAATCTTCAAGATTGCCAGAGAGCAAGCTAAAAGAATTTTATCTGCTGTCCCAGTTGCCTCTGAAGCATATAATGCGATGTCTGGATCATAAGCATATGTCAGTTTCCTCCTATTTGTCTTATATGCACCCCATGAGCGCTTTCCTAAGGCCTCCAATGTATCTTTCATCAACAATAACTCTTTTATAACAGTACCTATGATAATATTCTTTGCATTTGCCCTTTTTATTCGGCACTGCGTCGCCGACAATTGTGTGGTCGTGCCGGGTCCATTGGGGTAGAGCTTTCGTCGTGCAGTTCAATACATTTTACAGTTTTATAATAATACCCTTCTCCCCATCCATAGCAATAAGCGGGGTTGCCAGCTGACTTCCGGTGATCCCAGACTGTGGCGGACAAGGGCTGTTTGTTCCAGCCTTCTTATTACTTGTAAGGCTTGGTTCCCAGCTCCCCCTTCAGTGAAGTGAGCCCAGGGGCTCTTGTCACTAGGCAGAACAGGGAGATGCTGTGTTTCCACTGGCATCTCCTCGTTCTTCAGCTCCACGACATGATCGCGGGTACCCGGTGGACATTGAGTCCGCAGGTCCTGTGGGAACGGTCACGGAGCGTACAGGTATGTTACTTTGCCCGGCCGTGCCATTCTGGGAGGTATACAAACACTCACAGATAAAAAGGGATTATGCTCCACCAAAGATTACCGACATTTAGCTAACCAGCTTTTAAAAGCGTCACAACAACCTATTCCTTCTACGTTTGAGAAAGAAGTGTTTTTAACCCCACATATCATTAAGGGGTGAGGAGCACTGTGAAGAGCATTTGGGATTACTTTGCAGGAACCTGGTCAATTGATTGTATCTCTCTTCTATGAGCTATTCTGGAGATAAAGGAAAAGGTGATGATGAACTTTAATCCTTCCATGCCTGTGAGTTGTACCTGAGGAGGGGTAATGGAGGGGGGGAGGTAATGTTTGTTTTGCTGTCTGTGCTGTTCTGAAGGAAGAGTGAATTCCCCTTCCTAGGAATAGATTCCATCTCACTTCCTGGGGGGGAACTTTTTTGAATTGAAGGATATTTATTATCGTTTTAACTTTTTTGTGGGAGGTCTTATTAGAGTCCTCTTTGATATTTATTTTATTTAGCTGTCTAACACTTTATGATGTGTCTACAGGACAGGAAGTACAGTGACATTTCTTGAATAGGACACAAACTGCAAAAAAAAACAAAAAACCCCGCAAGCACTGATCGGTGTATTCTGCCGGGGGGAGGGGGGATAGATCCCTGCATCAACATTGCTGTGTTGAAATGGGGATCTGTATCATTAATGATGACAGAGAAGCTAGCCTTTAGCTGTTTTGATCCAGGGACACTTTTTGAAAATATTTTAACATACAATATATTACCAAAAGTATCAGGATGACTGTCTTTACACACACATGAACTTTAATAGCATCCCAGTCTTAGTCCATAGGGTTCAATATTGAGTTGGCTCATCTTTTGCAGCTATAACAGCTTCAACTCTTCTGGGAAGGCTGTCCACATGGTTTAGGAGTGTGTCTATGGGAATGTTTGACCATTCTTCCAGAGGTCAGGCACTGATGTTGAGGCCTGGCTTGCAGTCACACTCTAATTCATCCCAAAGGTCGGGTTGAGGTCAGGACTCTGTGCAGGCCAGTCAAGTTCCTCCACCCCAAAATTTGCTCATCCATGCCTTTACGGACCTTGTTTTGTGCACTGGTCCAAATCATTTGGTGGCGGGGGGATTATGGTGTTGGGTTGTTTTTAATGGGTTGGGCTTGGCCCCTTGTTCCAGTGAAGGGAACTCTTAAGCGTCAGCATACCAACACATTTTGGACAATTTCATGCTCCCAACTTTATGGGAACAGTTTGGGGTTGGCCCCTTCTCTGTTCCAACATGAATGTGCACCAATGCACAAACAAGGTCCATAAAGACATGGGTGAGCAAGTTTGGGGTGGAGGAACTTGACTGGCCTGCACAGAGTCCCGACCTCAAACCAATAGAACTTTTATTGTCTTTATTTTGCTCAACAACTGCTGGGGAGCCAGTGTGTATGATGAGGCCACAATGTAGTGCACTGGGAACAAGATTAGAGATTTTTTTGGATACATTCTGGTGTCACTTTGACTTTGGATAGAAGTAACGGGTGTGTAAAAATTGGTCTTTGGGTGTCGGTGGCGCCTTCCCACCATAACTCTATAGAGATACTCTTGATGAAAACAAGAATTGGCCTTGCTCTAAAAAATTGCAATGGTATGCACCTGTCAAACAGGTGCTGAAAAATTGGTATTTGGGTGTTAATTGTGCCCATGAAACCTATACCAAAAGCATTCTTCCAGATGAAATGATTAAACACCCTCAAAGCTAGGCAGCCCTCGAAGTCCTGCAGAGATTCCACATCCAAAAAAGACTTAATCAGTTACATCGGCATCAGGGGCTTCATAGCTGGTAATCCAGGACTGATTCATTTTTTATAAAAGTCAAACGGTCCACAGAGTCTGTGAACAGGCACGTTCTATGATCAGTAACAAAACCTCCTGCAGCTCTGAATGCCTGTTCTGAAATCATGCTGGATGCAGGGCAGCCCATCAACTCAATAGCATACTGGGCAAGTTCTGGAGGTGTCCACCATGTGATGCAGACGCTGCCAATGGGATGTGGAAGCTGACAGCCCTTGGGAAAAATTCCAAAATGCCTCACTTAGGCGGACACCTTCTCCAATGCTCCTCTCTTGACCAACAGAAGACTCAAAACTAAGTTTTCCACGACACTGTAACCTACTGGAGTCAGGAAAAACGTTCAATAAAATCCTCTTTAACGTGTCCTCAAGAGATTTTATCTTCTGCACTCTCTGTGGGGACGGGATGAGTTCTGAGACCTTCCCCTTATAACGGGGTCAAGGAGGGTTGCCAATCAGTGAACACTCTTCTCATTTATGCCACGTATTCTTGGGTCCTTTCACAGGCTTTGAAGCATGAGGTTGCCCATGGGCCTCAAATTTGCAGAGGCTTGAGAAGCAGACTCCTCGGGGTCACTCAGGATGACAGCATCTGGAACTTCCTCCTCCCAGCCACATACTACTCCCAAGGGTCCTGGGGTTGGAAAGCCATTGCTTACAGATTGACGCATGTCTTCCTCTTCTTCGAAGCCTATGAACGTGCCAGAATCCTCCTCCTCCCTCCTTCTGTCACTGATGCCTTGAGAGGAAAGGAAGTCCTCCTCTTGCTCCTGCTGCTCTGCCTCCAGTGCCCTGTCCATAATGCCATGCAGATTCTGCTCCAGCAGGAACACAACAGGGATTGTGTCACTGATGCATGCACTGTCACTGCTCGCCATCCTTGTGGCCTCCTCAAATGGTGAAAATACAGTGCATGCATCCTTAATGATCAGCCATTGGCATGGGGAAAAAAAGCTGAGGCAGCCTGAGCCTGTCATTGTGCCGTACTGGCACAGATACTTGTTGACAGCCCTCTGCTGCATGTCTAAAGCACGCCTGCTGATTGGAATCCCGATTAAACACAGTGCTAGGCTCTGTGATATGCCGCTCATACTGCGGCTCTAACCTGCCCTTCTGTACCCCCGATCTTCCGGTCTGTCTCCGTGTGATGTGTGGCTGCCACCGCCACCGCCTGAGGGTTCAAGGAGGGGATAGCGCGTCCCTCGGAGCTCGCGTTCGTCTCACCACGCGTCGCTCCAGCTGACCTTCCGGGACAACACCATCTCCTCGCACCAGCGCCGCACTCAGGCCCCTCCCCTACGTCCTCTACGTCCGTACCATGCTCCTCCATAGGACAATTCTGCAGAGGAGGGCATGGAGGTGGCAAATGAGGAGGAAGAGGAGGGGGTAGAGCTCACAGGTCGGGCATCATCACCACCAGCTGTATGGAGACGTGGGGCACAACAAGCTGCAGCACCGAGCCCTGTCCTGCATCCTTTCGAGTTGCAAACAGCGTTACCCAGTGTGCTGTGAACGTAATATATTGTCCCTGCCCATGTTTGCTGGACCACGTGTCAGCAGTAAGGTGGATTTTACAGCTGACTGCCTTGCCCAAGAACATTCCCTTCCACATGATGGTAGAGAGATGGAACGGCCTTATGTGAAAAGTAGTAGCGACTGGGAGCATGCCATTGTGGTACAGCACATTGTGTGAATTCACGGAAGGGGGCAGAATCCACCAGGCTGAAAGGCAAAAGTTGGAGTGCTAACAGCTTTGACAAGCTTGCATTCAGACGCTGGGCATGTGGGTGGCAGGGACTGTATTTTTTTTCCAGCTGCAGCAGATGGGGCAGAGAAATTTGCCGGCTACAGTGTACAGCTGGTGGTGTGCTGCTGGCAGATGTGCTGCTAGGACCTGAGACACCCTGTGCTATACCATTATCCCTGTCAGTAGAGGCTGCTGAGAGGTAATGACTCAGTATCACAAGGGAAGACTGAAATGGTAAGGAGGAGGAGGAGGGACAGAGTTGTGCCCCTTTTGTGTGGCTTTTAGGCGCTTTTGCCAATAGGCTGAGTGGTTGGACGTTAAATGCCTTGTTAAGCATGTGGCATCCAAATGGTTGCTGTTTTTGCCATGTTTGATGTGCCTGAGACACAGTTTGCAAATAGCAACAGTGTAATCTGATACAGATGTGCTGAAAAAGGCCCAGACAGCTGAGCTTTGGGGAGTGGGTTAGGAGATAACATCTGCAGAATGTGATGGATAGGGTGGCTGTTCTCTATTTCTTGATGTCGGCATCCTTGGGGTTGTGCTGCCTCACCTTCAGTTTCCTCCTCTATTCTATCTGGCACCCAAGTCGCATCAGCAACCTCATCATCATCATCTCCATCTTCATCATTACCACTGGAGACAACTTGGCAATATGCTGCAGTTTGGGGAACATGAATGCCAGTTTGTCTACCAGTGTTCCTCCCTCCCTCTAGGCTCATGTTCCTGTCATCCTCAACCTCAGAACCAAAATCTGAATCCAGTAATGGCTGGGCATTGTCAAGGTGCAAGTGGCTGACGCTGTCGTCAAATAACTCAGCTGACTCCTTAATGGCTGATGTTGGGGCTATGGCAGGAATAGATGTGGACAAGGAGGCAGGTTTATCCACTCTGGCAACTGCAGGGGAAAGCACACTTGTCTGCTTGCATGACAGAGGATGAGGAGGATGAAGAAGGTTTAGTAAGCCAGTCCACCACCTCCTCTGCATGCTGTGGCTGGATAGCACGGGCAAACTCACTAAACAGAGGAAATGGACTGGATACCACGTCCACCTTTGCCTGTGGACACATTTGTTGCTAGCTCCCTTACAGTGCCAAGGGAACGTCTGCCTCTCCTTGTTGTGCTCCCAGACATTATTGGGAGGGAGGGGGCGGTGCTTATAAGCAAATGTAAAGAAGAAGTTGAAATCTGTACGTAGATGCACTTTAATCAATGTAAAGAGGTGTTTGGTGCACTTTAATTTGAGTACTCACACTACACATACACACTCCACGGATACACTATAATATACTGCAATATAATGCGCCAAACATACAGTGACGCACAGAACTATATGGCGTTAAACTGACAGTAAGACACACAAAATGATATGGCGTTAAACTGGCATTAATGCACACAGAACTATACGGCATTAATCTGGCAGTAACGCACACAAAACTATATGGCGTTAAACTGGCAGTAACGTAATCAAATAGACGGTGTTCAACCGTCACTACACTGGCGCTATCTGAACTGTCCCTACTCTAGCTATACACTAATGTAAAGATTATTGACACGGCCTTACTATACTACACTGAAACTATCTGAGCTGTCCCTACTCTAGCTGCACACTATGCAAAGCTTAATGATGGTCCTCCTCACTACACTCACACTATCCCAAGACTGACACTAAACTAATGTTCTACACTGACAATTGAAGCAAAATAGCACTGTATAGCACACTAACTAACTGATAGCACTGAACAGAGCCCTGTTCTATCTCTCTCCATGCCAAAATCATGCTGAAAATGGCTGCCATTGAAAGAATACTTTGATACTGTGGGCGGGAATGAGCAATGATTGGATAAAGTCATGATGACAGTGTGCAATCATGACTCTGACAGTGCTCTGTGCTCTGATTGGCTAAAGCTTTCACTGCTTCAGCCAATCAGGGCTTGCAATGCACTGTTCAGTGCTGCAATGCATTGTGGTCGGTTTGGGGGCTGAACTTATGCTCAGGCCGAACCGTTCTCCCGTCCCTAGTCTAAAGTCCAGAGCAGCCCACACACACAGATCAGTTTTCAGCAGAAGACCAAATATGGCCATTTTTGAAATAATGAATTTAATAATAATTACATTTTTTTAAATAGCCAATGTGTAGAGAATACAGTATGACGACATATAATTCTCCAAATGCCTAAGTGCCACAATTGCCCCTAAAATGAGCATCCATCAATCAGTATAAAGCCATGGTGTTGGTTTTTCCAAATAGGAAGAGAACATGAATAGTTTAATGCTAAAATCTGACCATACGGTTTTTGTATAGTCTACCTTATGCCGCGTACACACGAAGGGACTTTTCCCGGCGGACCTAAGTCCAGCGGACAATCCGCTGGACTTTCCAGCTGGGTCCGCTGGACTAAAAAGCGAACGGACTTGACCACACACGATCACGCAAAAAGTCCGACGGTTCACGCGATGACGTACAGCACGTGCGACGGGACTAGAAAACGAAAAATACTAGAAAAATACTTGCTACTGAGCATGCGTCCTTTTTGGTCCGCCGGACCATACTACACACGGCCGGATTGTCCGCTGGACTGCCAAGTCCAGCGGATAATTTTAAAACAAAACTTAAAACTTTAGTCTGCCGTACTTTGGCCAAAAAAAGTCCGCCGGCGCCCACACACGAGGGGATTATCCGCTCGACTTCGGTCCAGCGGATAATCCCGCGGGATAGTCCCTTCGTGTGTACGCGGCATTAGAGTTACAAAAAATTTTTACCCTCCCTTAACTATTCCATTAATATGTATCTAATCAGGCAAACCCTCACACTACAAAGTCGTTGGTAGATATAAAGTGTAGATTGTACAGGAAAACTGTACTGTTTGGGATGGACTTAAACTTTTACCAACCTAGAACGCATTTATCAAGTGTGATGACTTCTGTTGAGATCATCAGTCCCCAATAGGGCCATATCAGTAAACATACACAGCAGTCTTCCTTAATCCATGAAACACATAACACAGCATTAAGATATGCACTTTGTATGTGTTCATTAGACTGTTGGCAGAATAAGTTGCAAGCATATTGCCAGCATTACTATACAGCTTTCAGATTCAAGAAGTTTTATATTTCCATATTGAATGTCATTAGCTGTTTCTACTTTATAAATGTTATGGTATAAATTACAGCAAGAAAAACATAAATGCCACACACACACACTAGACTGATGCTAAAACGAAATAATTACTTTTTTAATGACTGTAAGTAATGAGACGCTTCTTTGCTACAAGGTTTATTTTTATGACATTGTCTACATCTAAAGCTAAGAACCATTCAGTTAATTTACATTATTTTACTGTTGTACAGTTTTACTTCTCCATGCTCCATCAAGCATCATTCATACTATTATAGTTTTGCAAATGAAAAGTCAGTTTGGTATCATTCTACTGCTAATATGGGCTAAATACAGTATGTCTTACTTATTCTCAATTGTAGAAGTATATCAAAAAAAATCTGAATAAAGTAATATTTTTGCATTGGAAAGTCTTTCACCCTGTTCTTATCAGAGATCAGGGTATGACTTTCCTGTTTGATATCATAAAAATATTATTTTCAAAATTTCAGGCTGCCAACATTTCTGTTTCATTGTCATAGGGTTTGAGGAATAGTATGAGATCTATGCAGAAACAGTATATGCAAAAATTTTGAATTAATATCATATAATAATTCTCTGATCACCTAGACTGAACCCTATGTGGAATAATCAGTAGTGAATAAATACACCTCCTTCACACATTATGTAAACATAAAAAGCAATATTCCTGCACTGCTAAAATAATAAGACATTCAAACAGATATACATTTTTTTCCAAGTGCCGACACTTGCAATGAATTCAAATTAAATATACACTGTAAAAAGCTCTTTCTTGACAAAGCATCAATCCTCTATTTTTAGTTTTACTGGATATCCCAAATATATAAATATATAGCAATCAGAATGTTTTATTAATCTTATAAAGAAGCCATTTATTGATTGTAAACAGGGTGCAGGGTGTCAACTCAATAAGTATGAAACTATAATTCAAGTATGTAATACCTTGATGTTGTAATTGCCATTAATTTAAAAAAAAAAATAGTTTTATGTAAAACTAAGTAAGTAAACCCTGATTACCCTTATTCTATTTAAGCCTACCTCTGTCAATCTCAAAGAGCCAGCAGGGGCTTCATAAAATTATATGTATGCCAGATAATGTTTTTAGAAGCTTCCTCTTAAAGCAAATCTGTGCTTTGCCAATTCATTGAAAATGGCGAAAGCCAGAATATTAA
This sequence comes from Lithobates sylvaticus, assembly GCA_028564925.1. Taxonomy (NCBI): domain Eukaryota; kingdom Metazoa; phylum Chordata; class Amphibia; order Anura; family Ranidae; genus Lithobates; species Lithobates sylvaticus. Next base: position 339,018,308 of record CM053029.1, on the reverse strand, counting down.
ACACAATTCTGCTGATGTGTTTAAGGATGAGCCGAGTTTTCAGTCTGAGCATAAGTGTGTATCAAATGATTGATTGAATGATGGACATTCATCCAAACACTGAGCATTTAGAAGGCTCAACATGGTCAAACGTGACAGTTTCCTGCTGTCAATGGTTGCTAAGGAATCAACGGGTGCCTTCACCTGCCATGTCCTTACCAACCGGTGATGCCACAACTCCCCATCCACATATGCAAAGGGGCAGGGATCAGGGATGACATCATTGCCTAAATATGGCCACGTGCACATGAACATGGCCATGTTTGGGAAATGATGTCATCACTATCCCTTCTTCTTTTTTATAGTGCCAATGACTGCTTGACTCACCAAACTCGTTCAGCTCATCTCTAGAGGTGATACACATTTACCATTGTGCATGTAACCTACTTGGACTTAAAAGTTCACTTTTATTTCAGATCATTAAAATAATTATGGTCATTGTTATACAACAAAATTCAGTCTGGCGCCAGGAGGCTGGGATATAAGTGTCTCTGGGAGCAATTTATAGTGTCCTTCGGAAGACCAAGGAGCAGCTGTGTGGATGGACACACCAGGAGTGGTGTGAAACAATAAGCAAACATACAAAGGTGGCCGACATTCGGTGTGGACAAATTCTTAGATAGAGTCAATGGGATCAGATCATAAGGCAGTTTATTGAAAACTGTAGTAAAATTAATAATGAACAAAAAAAAAATCTCCTTGCATAGATGGAAGGGCTGGTGTGACTGAATCACCATTGGCACAGTACCTTGTAAAGCAGCAGAATTGTAACTTGCTGTGTGAAGCAATGCTGTGGTGGTGAACATCTCATGGCTCCAGCAAGGTCCACTGTGACAGAACAACGGCCAGATGGGGGGGTCAGATGTGTCAAACCTGGGCTCTGGTGGCGGGTGTCAAAGCAGCCATGGAGAGCAGGAAGCCAGGGAGCAGCGGGAACAGCTGCTACAAAGACCCGGCCGAATGAAGCATCCAAACGTGATGTCATTCACTCAGAGATCCCGGATCAGGAAGGAGGCTTGGAGTGCAGAGAGGTGAAGAGCAAGCTAGAGGTAGGAGAGGAGGTGTGAGGCTGTTGTCATGACAAAGCGTTCCGGGGCGTGGCCCTTCTTTAGTTCATCAAGACTTTACAAGGTACTGTGCCAATGGTGATTCAGTCACACCAGCCATTCCATCTATGCAAGAAGATTTTTATTGTTGTTCATTATTAATTTTACTACAGTTTTCAATAAACTGCCTTATGATCTGATCACATTGACTCTAGCTAAGAATTTGTAAACACCGGATGTTTCTGATCAGCGTTTTTCAGTTGTGGCCACCTTTGTATGTTTGCTTATTGTTATACAATGTTTTGCAACCAAACAGTATGTTGGCACAGCAATCCCACTGATGAAGCCTTTGTTGAGGCAAAATATGTTGGATAACAGGCATTTTGTTTAGCACATATTCACTTAATTTTTTTTATTGGAGGCAATTCTATTACTCAGTTCAGGTGGGGATGTTATTTATTTAGATACATTGAGAAAGTGAGCTGAGGGTGAAACAGTTGCTTAATAGTAGAAGTGTTGTTAAATTGAGGAAAAGCCCAGGATATTCTCCTCTCCTCTCTCTATTTCGCTCAGGGAGCCATAAGAAATCGAATTTTAATAATTTGTACCTTTTGTTACTTATTGTTGTCCCCTCTTATCCTGCTGCCCTAGGGACTGGCTCACATGTGCCAATATGGTACTTACAACCCTGAATGTTTGCTTATTGCCATGATTTGACACTTTGACACTAAAATTAATGTTTTATTAGGACATTTTATTTTGAGCACTGAAATTTCTAATTCTAATGCTTTCTTTGCTGTAATGATTAGGCAATATTTTGATACTCTAAAAGAAGAACTTTTTAACAGGGTATGGTAAATGTTAGAACCTTGGCCTGGTTTATTTTGTTGTTCCTTAACTTGTCTCAGTGACACAAGAAATGTGAAATTCTAATGCCGCGTACACACGATCGGACATTCCAACAACAAAACCGTGGATTTTTTTCCGTCGGATGTTGGCTCAAACTTGTCTTGCATACACACGGTCACACAAATGTTGTCGGAAATTCTGAATGCCAAGAACACGGTGACGTACAACACATACGACAAGCCGAGAAAAATGAAATTCAATAGCCAGTGCGGCTCTTCTGCTTGATTCCGAGCATGTGTGGACTTTTGTGCGTCGGAATTGTGTACAGTGTACAGGCTCAGAAAATTGAGAACCAGCTCTCAAACATTTGTTGTCGGAAATTCTGACAGCAAATGTCCGATGGAGCATACACACGGTCGGGATTTCCGACAACAAGCTCACACGTTGGAAATTCTGACTGTGTGTACAGGGCATTACTCTCACTGACTCTATACAAAAGCTAAAAATAGTTTTGGCTGAAGTTCTACATTAAAAGTCCTACTGGTATGACCTGTTTTGCACTAACAAGACTTATGGAACATAAAAGTGAAATATGAATACAAATAAAAATAAATGCTTGTTCCATCCACATCCAACAATTTGATTTACTATTTTAATTTCTAAGCTGCACAGAAAATTGATAACAAGAGCCTGATTACAAGTTCATACACTCAGGTCTAATTAAAAATCAAGACATCATTGTAGAAAAGAGCTACTGAAAACATTTCACATACAGTCAGCTAATACCTTTTCCTCATTTCCTTACAATCAGGTAACAGCTAATACCTACAAAAGGAATTCTGAGAATATGTTTCATTTTTCAACCTCCCAAGATTCTTCTTGCAAATAATAGTTGTCTGCTTTATACAGTATACACACTAAACATTGTGTATGACATATGAATCCACGTTTGAAGGTTGTGCGCTTTTTAGCTGCATATCACCAATGGCCCGCTACAATGCAGTGTAAGACATGGTTACATATCTATAATAAATCTAAAAGTGGTAACGCAAAATGGACCATTCTTTTTAAGGGTTTTTGCTTCCCTTCGTATCCCCAGAAATACTAGTTGATCCAAAGAAAACAATCCTTATAAAGAAGGGTCCATTTTGTTTTTAACATTGGGGACTTTTTTCCAAATCCTTACAGCAGTCAGGGTAATCAGTAGGAAATCCTTATGCTAACTATCATTATTGACAATCCTGTTCACATCTAGTTACACACAATAGTAGTTCTTTATACATACATTTTAAAAAGGCAAAATGATTGTTTGGTTGTTTCATAAGTTAGCAGCTACTCTCACTTTTCTTTTATACCAGTAACTGAAAATAAGCAACACCTATTGGGCCTTTTTAGGACCTACTTTGGTTGGTGAATAGTAACATCTGTTTTTGTTTTTTTTTCATGTTTTTTTTTTTTTTGTGTCCTAATAGAAGCACAGGGGAATATGGGTTCCTAAAGTTGGAAGCTATGGAGATGTATTGTTTGTTGGATCATTCAAAGGTTCCTAATTATGGGACTGTACATGTTTAACAGATTTTTACTAGCATGAGTTTCCCGTCCTCGCTACAGTATATGCAAATTAAAGCAACCCCCACACCTCTAAAAAATACTATTACCTTTGCCTTGTAATACAAGAGGATGCATATTTACCTTTACACTGAATGCCAAATCAATTCTCAGCTTTCTTCTAGAGCTAGTAGCACAACTGCTATGCAACACTTCTAGGTGCATCAGATAGCATGTTCCTCACATGATGGTTCTTCCCACTGGCTGCTATATCACAATAGGACTTGGCAGCCGGTAGTAGGAACCATGATGTCCAGCTATAGACATACTATCCACCACTCCGGGAGGTGTCATATAGCACTGCTACTGTCTCACCAATAAAGATAAAACAAGGAGTTGCACCCCACTGGGGAGAACTATGCAGCCTGTTTTATTGCAGTGTAAACTTACTTGCTTACTTTTAAAGAATCATTGGGGTTATTTTTAAGTAGACCTAATAGACTTTGCCTCCCACGCTGCCTACATTCAGTTGTAAAAATAGCTCACAAATACTTACCTGAGACCTAAAGCCTTCCCCTGCTGGATCCAGCATTTCAGTAATTCCTACATAATGCTGTGGCCCAGGAACTTAAAATGTGAGTGGCAGAGGCAGATGAAATACAAGTAATTTCATATAACACAAATGCATTTCTTAGGGCCAGGGCTAAGACAAAGGATAAGCTCTTTATGGGAGGGTTGTGGACAGAGCTCTGTACTGGTGTGTTACTATGCAATACCCACCCCTGCACAATATTTTTTCCTGAGTCCTGTATAATATGACTCCGGCGGCCTGTGTCCTGCAATATATGCAGTGATAAGCTCTGTGTCCTGTGTGATATTCATTTTTAAACCCTGTGCCTTGCATGATATGCAGTCTTAAGCTCTCTGCAGACTAACACCATGGATGCAGGGACATTTTTTTCTCTCTGATCCCACACTATTTTTCTTCTTAGCAACACCACAGATGCACAGGCATTTTTTTTCTTACCGTGACACTACTGACACAGGGACATTTTTGTCCTTCAAGTGACACCACTGACATAAGGGCAATTTTCCTTCCAGTTACTCCACAGACGTAATGGACATTTTTTTCCTTTCAGTGACACCACCCACTCAGGGGCATTTGTTCCTTTATCACTGTTAGCCCCATATTTGTGCTCCAGTTTTAAGCTTTGCAGTTCTCTGCAGCGCATCACAATCATTGGTACTATTTCAATGCCTGCTACAAACATTACATACAGCTCAATAATTAGGTTTCTGTAACCAAAAACCTGGCACTATCCTCTATACAAACAGAATAATCAAAGAATAAGTCCCCACATCTCCTAATCATACAATCCTAAGCATACAGTTCAGCACGTGCCTCTATTGGCCTGATGCACTTCTCATGCTCCACCAGGAGGGGGTACAGTTTCCAATCTTTGCCCTGGGCAATAGATGACCTTGTCCCAGCACTACTTAGGGCACCAAAACTGTTTACCTACAGGCTCTGGTGATGGAAATCTGGGCCTAAGCAGAGGCATTGATTGGCTGCTCAGGGGTGTGATTGCAATGATCCCAGGGCCTTAACTTTGTTTGCAGGGGAAATGACCAGACTGCAAATTTACTCACAAAGTAACTGTGGATGCAACCTGCAGAGAGGAAATGTTTTACATTAACAACAGTTATTTGTGAGTTCTTAACTGGATGCAGTACTCTCAAGATACAGAACAGAATTAGAAGCCATGCTGAAATGCGTTCTTATTTTAAAAGCATTCAGAAACCATCAATTATATAGAAATGCTTGGAGAGTGTGTAGCAGCATTGTCAGTAGCCTGCCAACTGGCATTAAAAGTCGAGGAAAGCATTTTAAAGAACAAAGTGGCCCTGTGATAAAAGATTAGGTACTAACTTTCCCCTTTATTACAGTTTTGAAACAAGATTGTGTGTCCTGGAGCCCACGCTGTCTCTGTGCTCCCTTGAGCATAGAAAATAATATGCTATTTGTGGCATTTATATTTTTTCTGCAGATTGTAATCCACCAACACATTTGTCCTGAATTGCCAGAAAATAAAACTTAAAAAACATTTGTTCTATAAAACGAGGCTTCAGACTTACAACAATGAATGATTAGCATGTTAAAGGCATCATCATCATAATTATTTTATTTATTACAAATATTTATATAACACTGTCAGTTTACACTTTAAATAATGCCTTGAATATTTTACATTGATATCAGTCTCTGCCCTTAAGGAACCTACAATCTAAAAGGGTTGTTTACATGTGTGTTGGTCCTCTGAAGAGTGAAACATAATTGTTTTCTCATCAGAGGGTGTTTGACAGGCGGTGCGAAAATATTATGAAATAATTTGTATTAATGACTGTAGTGTAGAATTCTTAAAATATTCAGAATGGTGATCACTGCACGTGCCACCAACGTATGGAATCGCATTCACCAGATATTAAAAACCGCCAAACTATAGGAAGGTCAAACTGTGCGCATGGTGCAATTCAGACTCTCAGAAACTCCAATATACCTTCTGATTCGTCAGAATGATTATGTATGTCTCAGCCATTAGGTCTTCAAGTCACGGAACATGAATAATTGTCTTAGCTCAAAAGTTTGATGAAGTGCCCAAAAAGAAAGCTTCCCATAGAGTGCACCTAAAGAACTAAACTCTCACAAACATCAAAATATAGTTATTGGGTGGCCACTGGATAGATGTCCATTTGGGAGGAAAAAAAATCGAAATTCTTCACCAATTGCTATGCCAGAAATGCCTGTAAACCTCCTTTGCAAGCATGCATGCATGATGACGTCACTGCTTGATGTGTTTTGTGGGAAATGCCTTAGTCAGGAGTGTCTGATGTCATGCCTCCATTAAATACTTTCTACAGATATCCCATTAGAACAAGAGATGGCCCATTCCAATCTAAAAGTTAATAAAGAGCATGGTGACATCTGGTGGTAAGATCCCCAACTACAAACAAGATTTAAAGAATAGAGAAGGGTTGCCATATAGCGTAACAGACTGTCCATCAAACAGCCAGGTCAACCATCTAACACGAATAGCCTCCAGTCTTTATAAAATTGTAAAACTTCTAACTAACCTCCATATTATGAACTTTGTGTTCCAAAATAAAATACATAACCATCTTAACCACTTGCTTACTGGGCACTTATACTCCCTTTCTGCCCAGGCCAATTTTCAGCTTTCAACGCTGTCGCACATTGAATGACAATTGCGCGGTCATGCTACATTGTACCCATACAACATTTTTATCTTTTTTTTTCTCACACAAATAGAGCTTTCTTTTGGTGGTGTTTAATCAATACTGGGTTTTTTTTTCTAAACAAACAAAACGATTTTGAAAAACTAAACAAAAATCATTTTCATAGTTTGTTATAAAATTTTGCAAACATGTAATTTTTCTCTTTCATTGATGTGCGCTGATGAGGCTGCACTGATAGGCACTGATAAGGCAGCACTGATGGGCACTGATAGGTGGCACTGATGGGCACTGATGAGGCAGCACTGGAGGACACTGATCAGGAGGCACTGATGAAGCTGCACTAATAGGTGGCACTGAGGGGTACTGATAGGTGGCACTGAAGGGCACTGATAGGTGGCACTGATTGGCAGCACTGATTGGCACTTGCAGGTGGCACTGATAGGCAGCACTGTTGGGGGAACTAATGATGAGGCACTGATGGGCACTGATAAGTGGCACTGGTGGGCACTGCTTAGCCATACTGATGGGCACCGGTAGGTGGCACTGGTGGGCGCTTAGCAGCAGTGACACTCAGTGGGTGGGACCGATGTCCTATTTTCAAGCATCTCTTCTCCAGGGAGAATAAATTTAGCGCTTGTAGTCGTTCCTCATAATTGAGGTCCTCCAGTCCCCATATTAATTTAGTTGCCCTTCTCCGGACTCTCGCCAGCTCCAGCACATCTTTTCAGAGGATTGGTGACCAGAACTGGACAGAATACTCCAGATGCGGCCGAACCAAAGTTTTATGAAGTGGCAGAATAATTGTCTTATCTCTGGAGTAAATTCCATTTTTAAAGCATGCTAAACTTCTGCTTGACACTGCATACTATTGCTCAGTCTGTCTTCTACTAGGACCCCTAGATCTTTCTCCATCCTGGAAGCCCCTATGGATTCTCCCCCTAAAGAGTAACTTGCATTTATATTTACCCCCCAAGTGCATTACCTTACACTTACCAGTATTAAACTTAATTTGCCATGTAGTAGCCCACTCTATTAATTTATTCAGGTCCTCTTGTAAAGTTTCTATATCCTGCTGTGTTGTTATTGCCCTGCATATTTTTGTGGCGTCAGCAAACACTGAGATCAAGCTATTTATTCCATCCACTATATTATTTATAAATGAATTAAACAGAATTGGTCCCAGGACAGAGCCCTTGGGTACCCCACTAACCACTCTAGCCTGTTCTGGGTATACGTTATTTATCACAAAACTTTGGACATGCCCCCCATAGCCATTTTACTTTTCAAAAGTTTTATTGGTAACAATCAGAAAAATACAGGAACAGACACTGCTACAAACATTTTTGGTTTGAGAGGCAATTTCGTACAGAGTATTTGCATAGAGAATGGAATTTGATAACAAACAGTGGTACAGGGTACACGTCTCAGGAGAACAGAAAATTGTGCAATCTAAACTAGATAGTAGTGGTTTCGGCTTTATTGGGGGCAAGGGCCTGACTATAACAAAACTATAAAGCCCCATACACACGGTCGGATTTTTGCATGGATTCTGTCCGATCGGACAATGTTGTTGAAAAATCAGACCGTGTGTATGCACCATCGGACAGTGTACGTCGGATTGTCCGACGGACAAAGTCCTATCTCCTGCTGGATAGATTTGCCGACAACACGGTCCGATCACACCAAATCCGATCGTGTGTACGGTTGTCCGACCGGACAAAGTGCTACGCATGCTCAGATCACATTACAAGACCAAAGCTATTGGCTACTAGCCTCTACGTAGTCCCGTCGTAGGCAACAAACGTCACCACGTTCAGAATGATCGGATTTTCCGACAACTTTGTCTAACCGTGTGTACGCAAAACCAACATCAGACAAAGTATGACGGACATGGTCCGACGGACCTGGTCCTCGGATAATCCGCGCGTGTGTATGGGGCTTTAGTCTAAAGAAGAACTCTAAAAAAAAGGAATAAGGATAAATCCGCCACAATCCAAATTCCAACCGATGCGCCACGGAAAATAAAACAAACAGGAAAAAGTAAACACTAAAAGCAGCCACTTAGAGAGATATAAATGGAGATGGGTATTCAGGTGATAATCCAAACTGGATTGAAGCCTGAAAAAGTAGCGCTAAATAATAGCTAAAATGATAAACCTATACGAATTCAAAATAAATAGCAAACATATAATAACATATGTGCATCAACCCACGTGATAGGTGAATGTGATACAGTGAAAAAATTTATAGTGAGGAAAATATATTTAGTATCAGGAAAAACGTGCAACACTGCTCAAAAATAATGTTCCAGCAAAAAATCGAAAAAGCAATCCAAATGATGTGTGTTAGATTATTTAATAAAAAGGTGCAGTCCTTCTGATGTGACCGTGAATCTTCTCAAAATAATAGTTAAACAATCTTCTTGCCTTCCACCACACCGTTGTGCTCAATGTGCCAATCCCATAGGAAACTCACTCACCACAATTTTTGCCCGCACTTTCGTGTCGGGCAAATCAGCATAAAAGATCTCAAACAGCCAATCGGTGGTCTTCCTGCATAATCCACTTAGTGTTTGTAATATAGTTCCACATGTAAAAATAAAAGTGCTCCAATAGTGTGATACAGTAAATAAATTTATTAGCACACTAAAATCAAAGCTCCAACCAATTCACTCACATTTGAACAGATATTAGCCAGCAAACAAAATTGAATGAATTCCACCACAGCAGATGTCACTCCAATCACTTCAAATCTGCAAATCCACTTCAAAGCATAGATATAGAGTATATAGAGTGGTCACAGCGGACCCGAGGTGTGTGCGATAATGTGGTCAAGATCTCACCATCTCCCCTCCGCCAAGTGTCCACAGAGTAAGGAAAGTCGGCACTGTATCTCTGTTTGATAAAACGTTCCTGTTCACTGTAGATGAACGCCGCTTAGCCACATTCCCGACATGTTTCGTCACATATAGGACTTAATCATGGGGTAAAGAAGAACTCTGTTTGGATAGAAGATGGTAACAGTAATAGTTACATAATACACAAAAACGTCATTACCTTTGGGGAGTTTAGGATCGAAGGGAGGTATAGGGGGAGGAAACTGTGAAGTGGATACCTGGGAAAGGGGAGAGCAGTGAGAGAGAGTCAGAAGAGATAAAGAACAGGAGCATAAAAGATAGGAGGGGGAGGGGGGGTGGTAGTGGTCAGGTGGCTCGTACTGGCCGAGTATAATTGGGGTCAATGCCAAATGTAACATGGATGAGGATCAAGGTTCCAGTAGGTGCATGTCAAAGTCAGGTTCCCATAGCCATTTTTATCCAGGTACATTCCCTAGGGTCCATGTCTACAGACCTCAGCTTGTAGATTAAGCGTTTGTGGGGGACTGTATCAAATGCTTTTGCAAAATCGAGATACACCACATTCACCAGCCTACCTGTGTCCAGATGGCAGCTCACTTCCTCATAGAATTGTAATAGGTTTGGCAAAACAGACCTTTCGTAAACCCGAGCTGATTATTGCTAATAATAATATGTTCATCAGCAAATTCTTAGATATGGTCCCTTATTATACCCTCAAATAGTTTACAAACTAGTACTACCGACGTTAGACTGACTGGAAAACAGGAACCACCGCTACAGGACGTCTCTCCAAGTAGAATGCTTGTCTTCCCAGATCAAGGAGCCCCAGGTGCTGGCCAACACAATCACAGTAAGCAGTGGTGAAAAGAAACTCTGGACAGCCGCACACCGGGAGAAAACTTAAAATTCTGTGCTTTTTATTTGCAAAAAGATCACATCAAAATAAAACAATCCACAGCAATGAGGGGTACACAAAAATATCTGACGCGTTTAAAATTAGTGCTTATTCATAGCTTATGAAAACCAAAATCAGCAATATATATCTTATGGAAAAAATATTCCACACATTACAGAATACTAACCATTTTTATAATAAAAAAATGGGACCCATGGTCTAACCTTTCCAATCTCTTTTCCAACCCTGAATAACATTACCAAGAACTGGCGTCTGAAGAACAATATGAGATAAGATATGTATATATATTACATTTATAGAGATTATTGATATATTGTTGACTATGCAAAAAGGATAAAATATCTATCAACAAATGCATAATATATTTGGATAAGTCCATATGTGTAAAATACCTGTATTGTACTTTTTATGGCATATGACAGAAGCTTTTTGTACCATCCTTTGTACCTAATAAAAATAGATGCAGACAGTGGGGGTTATTTACTAAAGGAAAATCCACTTTGCACTGAAAGTGACCTTGGAAGTAAAGTCGCTGTAGATCTGAGGGGGACATGCAAGGAAAATAAAAAAACAGCATTTTAGCTTGCACATGATTGGATGATAAAATCAGCAGAGCTTCCACTCATTTCAGATCTACCCCTTAGATTTAGAGCAACTGCACTTCCAAGTGCACTTTCAGTGCAAAGTGGATTTGCCTTTCGTAAATAACCCCCAGTGTCTGTTTCAGCAAGGCAAGTGTCCCTGGATAGGTGTGGAGCTGATTGGAGACAGGTGGTGTTGCCCACAAAAGAGAGTAGTCAGGCTTTGCTCCTATGTGCTGTGGAAACAGCTTGAAGCCTGACATGTGGACAGTGCATGTCCAGTTCTGTCTTGACTACAGAGAAAGGTTGCTGAGGCAGACTCACATCTGAGTGATTGTAAAGAGACAGTGATTGTCAGCATCTGAATAGACTAGTCTCTCTGAACCAAGCAAGTGGTAGTCTGTATGTGAGCAGACAATGTATCCAGTCTGATGACTGAAGGATACAGATGGATAGGAGCTGAAAGGGATCAGACAAATCAAAGTTGATACAGGATAGATATCACTTTATATGACATCACACATTGTCAGACCTGTGAATGCTCTATGGGTGGCTGAATAAATACAGACTTACATCTGTTTGCATGAAGCTACCAGATTTATCAAATTTAATTGGAATAGTATACAGTCCTTTTCTATTTTTTTGGACCTGGACTTGAAGGTAGGCATGTACAGGCTGACTGATGGTTCTGAATGGAAAGCCCATGTAAAAGGGGACATCATTCATACATCTCAAGTCTTGCGGAAGGTGCGGGAGACTCCCGCATTTCTGCTGCGGCTCCTGCACAACCGCAAGCACCTCCCGGGAATGATCGGTGCGGCGGGGATCAGTTGTGATCACCGATCTCCTTTGTATAGATTTTTAGCTGACAGCCACTTCTCCTTCTCTCTCTCCTGCAGCTGTCGGCTAAAAAGCTATACAGGGAGATAGGTGATCACAGCTGTCCCTCCAGCCGCACCGATCATCCCCAGCTGCTCTATGTGTTCCTCCTGGGCCCCCTCCATGTCCTTCTCTGCCCCGTTCTCCTCTGGCCCCCTCCATGTCCTTCTCCACCCCCGTTCTCCTCTGGCCCCCTCCATGTCCTTCTCCACCCCCGTTCTCCTCCGGCCCCCTCCATGTCCTTCTCCGCACCCCCCTTGTTCTCCTCCGGCCCCCCTCCTCCCCCACAGCTGACTCCCCTCTCCAGCTGGCTGCAGGGGAACTAGTTAATGGACACAGCGTGATCGCTCCTGTGTCCTGTGATAAATGAGCAGAGTAAACTGTGTTTACTCTGCTCAGTTTATGAATGGACAGGAGCCTCTGTCTCCTGGTTATTCATCTTTAGTGCCGAGAAAGGGACTGGGGATTGTGTGTCCTCAGTCCCTTTGTCTGTCAAAGGGGATATGTCATGGGTCTGTTTAGACCTCTGACATCTCACCAAAGCCCACCAAAAAATATAAAAAAATGAAAAAGTGTAAAAAAAAAAAAAATAAAACAAAAAAACTACTGACACCACTCTCCCCTGCCCTACCAACACTGTCTACTGCCCCCCCCCCCCCCTAAAAAGCATTGTGAACATTTTTAAAAAAAAAAACAAATTAAATTGTAATACAAATCAACTATTAAAAATAAAAAAAACGACTGACACCGTCCACATGGTCTCTGTGGCAGATTCGCCATGAGATAACTTTTAACGGCGGCGGGAGAGGTGCCCACCCCCCTCCCGCTGCTCTCTGGTTGTATCTGCCTCTTAGCAGACCCGTCGGTAGTGGCAGAGACGATCGCATCCTCTCCCGGGGATGCCTGGCTGCCGAGTGAGGGAAAGATGGCCCCTGCTCGGCTCCATGGCATGGGAGGGCGGAAGGGACGTCAAACGTCACTTCTGCCCATATCCCTTTTTTTTCATTTTTTTTATTGAATTTTAGTGTAAATATGAGATCTGAGGTCTTTTTGACCCCAGATCTCATATTTAAGAAGTCCTGTCATGCTTTGTTTCTATTACAAGGGATGTTTGGATCCTTGTAATAGGAATAAATGTGACCCAAAAATATTTTTTTTAACACACAGTGTCAAAATAAAAAAATTTAAAGTAAAATAAATAATAAATAAAAAAAAAATTTAAAGCACCCCGCGCCGACGAGCTCACGCTCAGAAGCGAATGCATACATGAGTAGCACCCCGATTATATGAAAAAGGTGTTCAAACCACACATTTGAGGCATTGACGTGATCATTAGAGCAAGAGCAATAAGTATAGCTCTAGACCTCCTCTGTAACTCAAAACTGTTAACCTGTAGACATTTTTAAACATCGCCTATGGAGATTTTTAAGGGTAAAAGTTTGTCGCCATTCCATGAGCGGGCGCAATTTTGAAGCGTGACATGTTGGGTATAAATTTACTCGGCGTAACTTTATCTTTATCTTTATCTTTCACAATATAAAAAAAAAAATTGAGCTAACTTTACTGTTGTCTTATTTTTTTATTCCAAAAAGTGTATTTTTTCCAAAAAAAGTGTGCTTGTAAGACTGCTGCGCAATTACGGTGTGACAGAAAGTATTGCAATGACAGCCATTTTATTCTCTAGGGTGTTATAAAAAAATATATAATGTTTGGGGGTTCTAAGTAATTTTTTAGCAAAAAAAAAATGATTTTAACTTGTAAACAACAAGTGTAAAAAAGAGGCTTGGTCCTTAAGTGGTTAACCAATGGAAAAAGAAAATGAAAACAAAAACACTTTAGTTATATATAAGCTAGGTTGTAAAAATATGTTTTCCTTGTAAGATGGAGCTTTTAAAAATGTCAGGAACATTAAATTACATTAAAAATATACAGTCATTTTTAACTAAATGCTCAAGTAAACACATTAAATCACCCATTCATATGGCTTGTCATTCTAATACACATTGCTATTTTCAAAAATAACTTTGGGTAGAGCTTTTAGGGTGATGATTGGCACTATGGGAGTTGCAGCTTGTGTAAATCAGCACAGGAGTTTGTTTAAGTTGGCACATACACTTCCATACCTCCTAACTTTTGAACTTCAGAATAAGGGACACTAGAGGAGTGAAAAGACCCACAGCGTACTATGTCATGGTGAATTGTGGGTGTGGTCAAGTGCCTGGAAGTGGAAGGGGCTTAAGGGATGTGGTTAAACAAAACCCATGCTTCCTTGTACCTATAAAATATGCTTTGATTGCTTTATCTGAGCCTAACTTAAAGAACTTCATTAAAATAGTCAGGGACTGCATAGCAGAGGTATGGACATAATACAGAAGATGGTCAGAGACTGCAGACATGTTACAAGAGAGGTTCAAAGACTGCAGATATAGTACAGGACATGGTCAGAGACTGCAGACATGATACAGGAGATGGTTTAGAGACTGCATACATAGTACAGGAGATGGTCAGAGACTGCTACAGGGGTTGTTGGAGACTGGGGGCATGCTTCAGCAGTCAATCATAGATTGGAGACATAGTACATGACATATTACAGATAAGTGTCTGCAGGGGACCAATGGGCCACAGAAAAAGTGGAAATGGGCTACATGTGGCTCCAGGCACTAAGCACTGCATTGTACGTTTGGAGGGAAGTGCACATGCTTTTTCCAAAACCCCAAGAGCAATACTGCCAGGATGCAGGCTAGGAGAAATGAAATACAATCTATTGCTGAGATCAGGGACAGGCAAGGGCCAGGCTTCAAACAGAAATAATTATACCGCCTGGCAAACTTGAAGACTGGTACAACATAACTTGAAAGGCAACCCCTCAGCTCTCTCCTAAAATGTAAAAGTATGTTAAAGTCCAGCTTAACTTTAAAATGATTCATGGAGTGTTGATGTGCCAGCAGTGCAAGGATTACCTGAATTTTAACTTGTCCAATCTTCTGCTAGCTATCCAATGCCGTTTAGGCAGAGTGGTGTGCCTCCTCCCCCTCTCTTTCTCTGTGTACAGGAAAACTTCACAGCAGGAGGAGGAGAGGCGAGTTACGTGCACTCTGCTCTGCACTGTCTGTGTCAGAGGCAGAGGGGAGAGATGTGGCTGCCATACAAGTGTAGCTTGTGGCGTGCAGGAAACAAGACACCCCGCACACACCACATGCATTCTTGGACTCAGCCCTGATTCTCCGGGACTCCGGGACATGGACCAATTTCTGGGACGGTCCCGGTGAACCAGGGACTGTTGGGAGGTATGCACTTGTAATCCAGGACAGAAAAATGGCAAGGAGGGAGGCAATTCTGTGCCTACAGGCAGAAACGGCAAGAAAATTTCATACATTTTGCACTGGTGATTTTCCATAGACAGTAAGGCTGCTATTAAATAATAGTCAGAAATCCAATATCAGTGATATCAGTGAAAGGCAACAAACATATATGTTTTGATTAAATGGGTTTACGTATACTTTACTGGTTAGATGCAGGGGAGTTATTTACTTTTCTGCTGGTTTTAAAAAAAAAAGTAAGGTTTTGTTTTTGAATATCCGTTTTGAACATTATTGGCAAATGTATCTGTTTACTAACTTGAACTGTGTACTTATTATTCATTTAACTAATCTATTTATATAGTGAAATTTAGTGAGATCACATCAGACTATTCTGAAATGTGCACTTTGGTATCAAAGCCTTCAAATAATACCAGCTGTTCCATTAAATCAGGCAGTTGATACTTGCCATATATAGTGAATTTATTTATTTAGGAAACAGATTAAAGTGATTAGAAAAGACCATCTGGATGCTGAACTTGTGTGGGTTTTTCAGAAACGATATTCTTTTTTTATCATTGTAATAATGCTTTCCAGTATATTTTTTTAATTACAATTGATTGTGAATGTCGATTTAGGATACTAAGGTATCATAATATCCTTACTGCTATGTTCACATATAAATAAAAAATGGCCATTATTGCTTTGAATCCCTCACTTTACCAACAATCCAGCTAATCGTTTAGCAAACTCACAACTACGAGACAAGCAGGAAGAGTTGTGCATGTTGTAATTAAAGATTACTACCTAGCATCACTCCTTACTCAACTGAAAGTGTGGTTTCCTCCATCTCAGTATAACCTATGGGTACCACTAGTGAGTCATCAAGTTGTATGTAATAATCTATCCACTATTTACTAGTCAGCTGCTTTATCCATCTTACTAACACCACAATGTCTCCCACTATTAAAGATACTTTTCAAGCATGGCATGCACTACTAAATACGCCTCTAGACGATTCAATCAGATCCACAATTCAACTTCCTATTCCAAGTCTACCCTCCATTATCACCAAACTTTCTGTCACTCATTGGGAATAAAAGCGTCATAACATCCAGGTAGGACCAGTCATTAAAACATTTAGAGCTCTTCAAATTGAATATGGGCTAACCTCTCATGACTACTATACGTACCTACAAATCGTGCCATAGCGGGTAGTACAGTTTTATACTTTACCTAGTTTAAAAGCCAAGGGCATTTCCCTACTTTATAAAGTGCTTAATAATAAAAATACATTTCTCAAATCCTCATCATTCAGAGCCTGGGAACACGACCTAGGATCGAATTATACCCCTGAAGAATGGCAAAATGCTCTTAGTACCACTTATGCTGCTACAAAAAATATAAGCCTTTGGAAGCTCACTCAAAAGATTCTACTATGTTGGTATTTGACACCATATAGAATTTCAACATTTTTACCGCACACATCCTCTTGCTGGAGATAATGTGGAGCTGTGGGCACTCATGTTTAAAGAGTATCTCAACTTTTGTTAAGAAAAAAATAAATCCTATCTAGATAATCAATGTACATGGTAACAAATCTTGTACCAGATTCCTAAATTTTGTTGCTGTGAAGAAATACCTTTTCATTTTTCCAGACTGATTACATGCTCATTCTTAGTGGGATGGTATGTTTCACTATTAATCAGCAGATGCACTTTTTGTGTTCTAATGAGAAAAGTGGCTACATCTCTTCAGAAGTAAACAGAAAGAATGGAGTACGGTCTGTGATACTTTTTTATTTGCACTAACATACAATTTTTCAGGACAAGCTTTCGGAGTATGTGCCCTTCTTCAAGGTCCTAGAAGTATTCCATTTTTTTTTTACAAGTAAAAGTAACATTTTTTTTAGAAGTGAAAAAACTTTACATTTCAAGCACTAAAACCATACATCCATATGGCTCAGTAGGTGAAAGAACTATAGATAGCCCCAGGCAGCTGTGGAAGTACTAGGGGGAGTAGCCAACCAGATCAAAGAACACATACACAGCGTTCAGGACCCCTAGTGGGAATTGTGGTAAATAATAGTTCTATACCAAATGCTTACTTTACGTATATGGCTTTTGATTTTATGACTTATTTTATGCCTGCATAAATGCAGTGTTTTTTGATACCTCAATGGCAGTTTCTCCATCTATAATTTCTATCATGACTTTGGTAGAGAACTATTATTTACCACAATTCCCACTAGAGGTCCTGAGCGCTGTGTAAGTGTTTTTCAATCTCTTTAGAAGTGAATAACCCTTAAGCCGGTTACACATGGGCCGAATGTCTGGAGACAATGGGCGGTTAAAGAAAAATGGCCCGTGTGTATGTTGGCCTGTCCGACAGAAGTGGTCCATATGGCCATATGGCTGGCTTCTGTTGTACTAGCATGCTTTTTAATGAAAAAAATAATAGTGTGTACACGGGGATCTCAATAAAACTAACAAAACTTTCATTTTTATTGCAGGGGTGTCTAAAATCTGACTTTTATCTTAATGTAGACTTCTGGGAATCACGCAAGCAGGACTCAACATTTCTGAGAGGGGGGGGGGGGGGTCTGTACACCAGCTAAGTACACAACACCTCCAGGTTGCCATAGACTGTATTATTGAATTTTACAGAAAATGACAGCGCTTCAGATTGAAAAGAATAGGTCATTTTTTTAAAGACATTAAATTACACCATCGCTTGTGTAGCAATTGTATATGCTATAATATTTTTTTTTATTTGCTATCTTTTTTTTCTACAAAAGTTACCTTTTTAGCCATAGTCACTAAAAGGCCCTTTTCATCCAGTGTTTTTATGTAAGAGCCCTTGGGGAAGATCTATTATTACCTTTCCAGCACAGCAACAATGTTCACAATAGTAGCAATTACAACAGAACCTCTGACTCTATCTGCATTACCTAATGACTGCCAGTGCCAACCCTGTATATTTCTATGGTAATCTGAAGATATTAAAGTGGTTGCACGTGTGCTATTCTGCTTTTACACATCATGTAAGGCTTTGCTAATATTTTTTTTATCTGTCCTCTATGAAGCAAGCTGGAAGAGACCACTCTTGTGCTATTGACTAAATTCACTAGAGTCAGAAGGACCTATTTAGATTGGTACATGGCAGCATCAAAATTAGAGGTCAACATTATGTGCAACACACAAAGCCTTTTTTCTGCCACTCTTCTCCGTCTTTACCAATGGCTGAACATTTGTGGGTTCAGAGGGTGCTACTTACCTCCAACCTATGTGGATGGATACTAAGAGGTTACTCTCCAGCACTGCCGACATACTGGCAGAGAATTGTGTGCCTTTGAAAGCTATTCATTTTGCATTGAAATATCTGATGACTCAAGCTGTGAGTTGTGCCTAGGATGCTTGAAGTACAATCAGTATCTTTATTATACTGTACAGTGTGTTTTATACAGCTTTTTTAACTATGAAGCAGAAAGAGCATTTTTCTATGATCTTTTCTCAATATGCGAAGCAGCAATTTACCAAAAAATTCTCAACGTGAGCACTTTGCTTGTGCTGCTTGAATAGATTGTTTACTTAATATAAGCAGTGTATATAAAATGATAAAGCATTCCAGAGATAGGGGGATGATAAAAGAATAAGGGTAGGTGAGTTCAAGTGTTAGAGGACAAAGAAGCCACATGTGAAAGCAAATAAAACCCCAGCAAGTTTAAAGAAGCAAGCTAAAGCAGCAAAGTGTTGTCAAACATAAAACATCTTACTTCTTGATTACAAAGTTTTCATTTAAAGATGGTACCTGGTAGGTGCAGAACCAACAGAAAACGTTATGTTTTAAGTAAAAATGAATCGATAGCAGAAAAAAAAAAAAACTACTTTGGAATGTGACCTCAAGATTAACATGGCTGATAATGGCCAGTCAGACTTTCCACTTGATAGCATACCTGTAGTTTCAAAGGAACAACTAAAGATTGACTACTGCTGCTGACGTCTTTTGCTTATATAGTATGTGAAATGATCTTTAGATAACAAAAGGAAAATCTTTTAATAGAATTAACGTGCTATAAAAATGTAAACCCCACAGCAATCAGAGCTCTTGACAAAGTGTAAACCTTACCTCAATTTTTGCATGCCACCATATTCCACAGTTCTAGATAAATAGCAATTGCTTTCAATGATCTGATAACAGCGAGGCCGATTCTACATGTTATTGATGTACTGATATACAGTACATTTGTAGTGATGAGGAAAGTTGTGGGTGGTCATGCAGTTGCTGCCTAAATGGGCTCCTGAACAAAGTGGCCAAATGATTTTCTGTGATGATCAGCTTAGGCTACCATTAGAGGTTGGCAGTTGTTAGCAACTGGAATTCCTTGGGTAAGACACAAACTATAATTTTTTCCTGGGTTTCAGATTAAAGTGGTTTAAGGCTGGAGTTTTTTATCTGCCTTAAGGTAAAAAAAAAAACTTCTATTACTTGACCCTGATCTCAATCCAGCATTGTAACCAAAACCATTGCCACTGCTCTCTCTCTCCCTCCTCACTGGTCTTCAGTGAGATCAGTGGGAGCCATTGACATATGCTGCTGTCAATTCCAGTGACAGAGGGCAGTGGGCAGTGCCGAGCCTCAGTAGACACACAGAACGTGGTTCAGGGTCGAGCCCTCACATGTGCCACTATAGGAAGTGGCTTCCTACAGTGGCACACGGAGAGGAGGAGGAGCCCAGGGTGCTGGTAGGGGACCCCAGAAAAAGAGGATTGGGGCTCCTCTGTACAAAACCACTGCATATAGCGGGTAGATATGACATTATTAAGAAATAAAAATCTTAATTTTGCAATCACTTTAATTCATTGGATAGTCTACAGCTTAAATCTACTCCAGGCAGCTATAACATACACAAATTGATGAAGCACTGCATTAATACATAAAAAAGGTAATACCTAAAAATCTTTTTATAAATGTATGCATTTGACTTTGTATGAACCTTTTGAAGTGCCTGCAGAGCTGGACTTAGATGAAAAGAGGGAGAATCAGTATAAGGAGACAGTAAGTTGTGTTGCAGTGGTTGTGTGATAACAAGGGACATGATTATAGGAGGAGAGAGTAGAATGATATAGAGAAAAGCTCATCAATCTGCTTCTTCACCTTTCACTGCCCAATCACAAGATGAGTGAAGGGAAGACCTGAAGAAAAGAACAATTAGGTGTCTGCCCTTCCAGACAGGGCTGTGCTGTTTGACAGAGCTGTGTAACTCTCTAGATTAGACAGACAGAAATTCAAATACCATAATACTAATGAATAAGGATGAGCCCGGTGTTCGATTCGAACCCATGTTCGAATCGAGCACCGGGTGTTCGCTCGCTCGGCGAGCCCAGAACTATTGGGGCCGCTCGCATCAAATTCGTGTGATGCGAGCGGCCCCGCAATGCATTGCGGCCCGCGCAGTGCAATGCTGGCTGATGATTGGCCAAGCATGCACTGTGACCCCGCATGCTTGGCCAATCACAGCGCCGGCAGCGAGGAGAGCCATAATTGGCTACAGGCAGCAAAAAATTAACATGCGGCTAATATTAGTCCCCCCAAATTCCTTTAAAATGAGCACTTTTAATTTTTATTATAACTAATAGGGTTCTAAAGCTCGCACGGACTTTAGGTCCGTTCGCGGTTTCTTCATCTTCTTCCGTCGGCGTCGGTGTCGGTGTCTTCTTGGGCCGCTCCGCGCAATGGGAGGCTCCCCTGTGTGAGGCTCCGCTCCGTCTGACAGGTCTTTTATAATGGAGGGCAACGGGGGGGTGTTCGGCTCCCCTCTGAGGGGGGCGGGGTCACAGGTGCCCTCCGTTTTAAAAGACCGTCAGATGGAGCGGAGCCTCACACAGCGGGAGCCTCCCATTGCGCGGAGCGGCCCAAGAAGACACGACACCGACGCCGACGGAAGTAGATGCCGGACGAGAAGGACGAGAAGACCAGATCGGAGGAAGAAGAAAATGGAAGAAGAAGATGGAAGAAGATGAAGGAAGGAGAAGATGAAGAAACCGAAGGATGAAGAAAGAAGAAAGAAGATTTTAATAAAGGAATTGTCAAAGACTGGCATTTTTACCATTTTTGCCACTTTTTTGGTGAAATGGTAGGGGTAATACCATTTCACACAGGGGGGGGGGCCGGGATCTGGGGGTCCCCTTGTTAAAGGCTTCCAGATTCCGATAAAGACCCCCACAACCACCGGGACGGTTGTGGGGAAGAGGCCCTTGTCCTCATTTTTTTTTTTTTTTCAGAGGGGGGGCCGCTCTCGTCCCCCCCTCTTTTCCTTCCAGGTTGCGTGCTCGGATAAGGGTCTGGTATGTTGAGGGGGACCCCACGCCATTTTTTTTGGCTAGGGTTCCCCTTAAAATCCATACCTCAAGGGTCTGGTATGGATTTTGGCTATTTTTTTTTTTTTTTTTGGCTGGGTTCCCAGACCTGAAGGGCCTGGTTATTGAATTTGGGGGGACCCCTAGCTTTTTTTTTTTCATTTTTTTTATTTTTTATCAATGACTTTTTTTTTATGAATGAGTTTTACTTTAGCCGCGAGTGATTTTAAATAGCTTTTTTACTTTCAAAAATGACATGCGCAGAGACAGTTCTAAACACGGGAAACATGCGCCCCTTCACAGGCATACTAGACACCCCCCAGGTACGAAATATTACACTTTTATTGTTTCAATTTAAGCATTATTAAAATCCTGCTCCTGAAAAAACGGCCGTTTTTAAAAAAATTTTTTGCATTGATACATGTCCCCTGGGGCAGGACCCAGGTCCCCAAACACTTTTTATGACATATTAACATGCATATTAGCCTTAAAATGAGCACTTTTAATTTCGAACGTTCGCATCCATTATAACTAATAGGGTTCTAAGCTCGCACGGACTTTAGGTCCGTTCGCGGGTTCTGGTGCGAGCCGAACGGGGGGGTGTTCGGCTCATCCCTACTAATGAATGACAATTGTAATAAATGGTTTTTTTTTTTTTTTCAAGTTACAGGTTACAAGTTACAAGTTACTTTCATACCAATGTTTTCATTCTATACTTTATAAAACATATTTTTCTTACATTAAGGAACACTGTATGAAGTATTCCGGTACACTTGATTATGCTGCAATCTTATAGAGATTAGACCCTGGAAAGCAAAAGATGTGAATATAATCTAGTATAACCCCTCCCGATGTCATCATGTTCAGATTATTATTATTATTCTAGCAAGTTTCTTCAGTTCCTGCAAAGTCAGAAGAGGCTCATATTGGCATCTTACTGAATGAGTTTATCCCCGACATTGCTTTACCCAGACCTGCTCAGAGGAAGAAGCAGGTCTAGCCTGTAATGTGTTCTTGGACGATGGGGCCTGTGAAGGCGCTTGCCTCCACACAGGTGTGTGCAGTGTGTGCAATGTGTGGGTGCCTTACAGGTCTATGGTCATGATGCATTCATCTGATAAAACCCAGACTCAACAAAAGTATTTTATCTTAATGTGGATGTAAACCCTCACATATACCCAGTAAAGTAACCAGCCTCAGATGATACACAGGAATGAAACAAATCTCCCTACATAAGTTTTACATGCATATCTGCTGTCTTTACCTTTCTATATTCTTTAGAATTCTTACATCAGGTTAGAATTTTCACCTCCTCATTCATCTGTAGGAGTGTATTCTTGGCTTACACTGAGAGACAGCTGATTGGAGGAAAGGCACACACCCCTGCTCCACATAGGCAGAGACTTGCAGAGCTGTGCTGTGACAAGACAAGCTCTCTGCTAATCTATTTATAGCAACCTCCCATGACACACATTTTCATCTTCTTTTATCTCCCGTCTCTGAGAACTTGTCAGAAGTTATCATCCTGATAACAGAGGAACGAAACAGCAGCAAGACACGGGACTTAGTGCTTTGGAGAAAGAAAAGAAAACACTACAGATATAAGTGCCCAGGTCAAATTTCATGAATCAGGTTTACATCCACTTCAATGCATTCTATGCATTAAGATAAAAAGCCTCCTGTGTGCAACAGCCCCCCTCAGCCTCCCTAATGCTTACCTATCCAGTGATGTCCACGAGTGCCTCGGCCATCAGGGACACTCCCTCCTGATTGTCTGAGACACAGCAGCAGCGCCATTGGCTCACACTGCTATCAATCATAGACAGTTAGCCAATGAGAGAGGGGACAGGGCTGTGTCTGAATGGATACACAGAGCTCCGGCTTGGCTCGGGTGCCCCCATAGCAAGCTGCTTGCTGTGGGGGCACTTAACAGGAGGGAAGGGCCAGGAGCACCAAAGAGGGTCCTGAGAAAATGAGGATCGGGGCTGCTCTGTGCAAAACCATTGCACAGAGCAGGTAAGAAAAAAAAAGATTTTACAATCACTTTAAGCATACCATATCAGTCTGTATTGACACAGTCCATAATTGCCTAGACTTAGCTATGTCCAAATTGACACACTTTTCCAGTCAATTATTTTTAGCAACCTGTGTTATATAGTGATTGTCCTAATCTAAATAAAGGCATTACCAAGCAAATCTTTATGAAGAAGGGCTTCTTAAAAAAGAGGACCATCCATTTTGTGGACCCCACCATTTCCTGTAATAACAAGATTCTAATTATTCCTGTAGAAGACATCTGTGTTCAAAGACCTTTTGCATGAAAGGTTAGAAGCCCTTTCCAAGGCCTAATTCTCCCTAATGTAAAGAGAATGGCTGCACACCAACATAGCAAAAGTTCATTTATTTGGCAATTCCATAAGTGCATGACACACATCACAAGTACATCAGCCGGTACAGAGGTTGACACGTTTCACACAACTACATTGCGCCTACTCATAACTCACCAACCAGCCACTGTGGAGGCTCTCAAAAATGTATAGACTTAGCAATGTTCTTAGCAATGCAGATAATACAGGGGGTCCCCGAGTTACGAACTCGTTAGGGACTGCCTGCCTGTACGGAAGTCGGAAATGTTCATAAGTCGGCCGCGCTTGCGCAGACCGACAAATACAGAGATTTCCTTTCCGGACATTTCCGATGTTCCGTCTAATGCCGTTCTGCGCATGCGCGGCAAATGCACAGAACGGCCGAAAGAGGGCGAAAAAGAAGGAAAAATGGCAGAGGGTCCCCGCAGCGCCCCGTTCGTAAGTAGGGGTTGTTCGTAGGTCGGGCGTTCATAAGTCGGGGACCCCCTGTACAGTGGCTCTGCAGCTTACATATGTATTTGCAAATGTGTGCTGTTTTTAACCCATACTGTTAAACAGGATAATTAGATTGTTTGCAGGCTGGTTGTTTAATTGAGCTAGGGATTTTCTTTGGTTTTGTTTGACATGTATAGAATTGACAGGAGAGGTGAGATTGTAGTGGAGTGTGGAAGCGTTCATTGGCCATAAGGGGGGCACCTGGGGAATGCAGAAATACAACACCAGAAGCCCCAGCCTTCTTACGTTTTTTTGGAACAACTGCTGGTGATGGTCTCCACCCTATGAGAGGCCAAAATAACCAGAACTGATCATCAGGGAATTTTCCTGCCATTCCTAGAGACCCGAGGCTGGGGAAAAAGCCACAGGCCTGTAGAGATCTCCTTAAACAAGAGATCTAACCATCTGGTAAGCGGCAGCTTTTTCGGTGGTGGAGGACCTTTTCTGTTATACCCTGTCACTACTTCTTGGGTGATACAGTGTTATGTCACTAATGAATAAAGCACTAAGGAACCTTCATTAGAAGATCATGTTTTGAAATTGCGCCATCTTGTGGAACATTCACTTGGTGACACTTTGGAGCTAACTGGACATTTGGACAATTTCAATATCATTAATTTATTATTTCATTTATTTATGATTTATTAGCACTGTGGTAATATTTTCACGCATTTATTGAGCCACTTGGAGACATTTTTACAGTTGCAATTACTGTATTTAGTTATTATTTTATGTTTTGCTGCGCAGCTAAACTTTTTTCCTAATTTTGTATATTATGTGTGTCTCACATTTTTGGTTGCAGCAGCTTTTTTAAAAAAATTTTTTCCTGTTATTCTTTTTTTTTTTTTTTTTGTGAGTGTAGTAATTCACATTTTCCAACCATGTATAGAATTTAGCTTTGTTTCCGTAATGATAATTCAATATACAGCCTTGTTTTTTATCACTTTACAAATAAATATTAACTTATTTGCTCCAGGTATTGGCATGATACTTTTAATATTGTGTAAATGCTCCCCAGGATCTTGTTTGGTAACTGATGAGAAGCTTACGCAATTGTACTTTTCACAAGCTTTTTCTTTTTGGGTTATCCTTTTGAGTATATCTATTGAAAATGAAGTTGGCTCCTTTGGATCTCAGGAAAGGCTAAGATCATTCGCTCTGTTCTACTACATACTATACAAGCTGCCATTTGACTTCCCTTTTGAGGACAAAGGCCCTGGCTGGGTATTAGCCGCAAGCTTTCATACGCTTGCTATCTGGTAAGCGTGTATTTTATGTGGTGGAGGTACACTTCTTGTCGTGTTGTGAGTCACCAGCATCATGGGGAGGACTTTTAAAGTGATATACACCTGTTCACCTTTTTCTACACGAGTGGTGTTGATGTCTACTATGGACTATATTACGTTTCTATTGTTGGTTTATTCACTGTTTTATACTCAGGTTGATGTTTAGCTTAGCTTTATTGTTCTAATTGTACAGTTCAAACTTTATGGTTTATTCCTATTTTGGAAAAGTTCCTCTTTTATTCTCACACCACTTAAGCCCCATACACACGGTCGGATTTTTGCATGGATTCTGTCCGATCGGACAATGTTGTTGAAAAATCAGACCGTGTGTATGCACCATCGGACAGTGTACGTCGGATTGTCCGACGGACAAAGTCCTATCTCCTGCTGGATAGATTTGCCGACAACACAGTCCGATCACACCAAATCCGATTGTGTGTACGGTTGTCCGATGGACAAAGTGCTACGCATGCTCAGATCACATTACAAGACCAAAGCTATTGGCTACTAGCCTCTACGTAGTCCCGTCGTAGGCAACAAACGTCACCACGTTCAGAATGATCGGATTTTCCGACAACTTTGTCCGACCGTGTGTACGCAAAACCAACATCGGACAAAGTATGACGGACATGATCCGACGGACCTGGTCCTCGGATAGTCCGAGCGTGTGTATGGGGCTCCCGGTACAAGTCAAGGGGAGAACGAAGATTTGCAGTCCAAGGACCACGGCTATGGAACGCTCTACCTACGAACATCCGCTTGGAAAAAGACCATCGGGCCTTCAGGAAAAAACTCAAGACCTACCTCTTCTAAGAAGGAATCAACGCAGGTCGGATCAAGCGCCTCGAGGCGATTCAGTTCGCAGTTGCAGCGCTATACAAATCATTCATTCATTCATTCATTCATTAACACATTGTGAGTGCCAGCATAAAGATGAGAATTTTGTGTTTCTTGTATATTTTGTTCTTAGCAATACGTCTATACTTCCCCTGACAATTCCTTCATATATTTTTCTCTCCAGCAAAATTGTTTCATTTTGTTTCAGGCATTTTCAATGGTAGGATTTACTTTATGGACTGAAAAAGTGTCCCAGAGATAAGAAAATTGTGTAATTCTTGGTGGACGTGCAGCTCTTAGCTTTGAATCTGAGATAGGCGGGCCCCTGCTACATTGTTACTTGCTGCAAAATTATTGCATGTTGCAGTCTGTTTGTGGCCTGACGCAGACAGTTAACATCATCTCTGCCTAGGTATTCACTTGATTGTAGCTTGGGGATGCATTTAATAAAAAGCATACACAATTTTGGTACTATTGCCTTAATTTATACTCATGCAGACTTTAGTAAAATTACTAGAAGGTCCACTTTAAGCTGCCAATTAGTGCTTGGCAAATATACCTCCTCACAGTAGGGATGTTTACAAAATTAGCACAGTACTCTGTAATGACTTACAGAATCATTTCTGAAGTTTAGCACTTGTGAATCTAAATCTGATTTGGACTTTCAAGCTTTTATTGAATCCAAGTGACAGTTTTCATTTGTACATTTCCTATAGTGAATACAAGCTGTGTACAATTAGCCTTTGCTGCAGTCCTGTCACCTTGACAAATGATCATCATACAATACTGCAGCATTGTTTAGCCAAGCACAGCTGCATAGAATTACAGTAAAAGTCTTGTAAGAACTTTAAATGCTGGGTGAGTGTTAGCTTTTTACGCAGCAGGTCATGTATTTTATGAGCCTGCTTTCTTCCATATCACTGTTCTTTCTTCATCTTTAGTGTACTTGTCATCTACTGACTTTTTCCTTAAGTGGATGTCTTGCTTGTAAAGTGTTAGTGTCATAGTTGATTCTTTTCTGCACAAAAGCCAGATGTGAATGTTGATTGAAGCTACTGGGCTAGGTACTGAAAAAGATGAGATCTGACATGTTATAAGAGGTAATGTAATAGATCATGACATACATCTAAAATGGAAATAGATATGGGAGGTATACAAAAGCCAACTGAGAAAATCCATTTGGAGAACTGAATAGATTGTCTAATTTTGGGATTAGAGGGTGTGCAATACAGATAACATGAGGAAATAGATTTTGTTTATAAGTTACCAATAAAGTTCAGACTTAAAATTAAAGTGGATGTAAACCCAAAAATTATTATTTTAATTTTTTTTATGTCATAGTGTAGAGTATAAGATTTCCTATCATTTGAGCCCAGTCTTGCCACAACGAGTTAATCCAGCTCTGAGCAATCCTCTTTTATTGTTCAGTGAGATAAATCTTGACAAACATAGAAAAACTTTGTCAAATACTCCCCCTTGCTGTGGTTGACAGGTGATTTACATATCTCGTGCACTAGCCTAAGAGAAATGCATTATTTTTTAATTCCAATCCTTTCTTCTGCTGCTCTGCAAGGATTGGCTGTTCCACACCTCAGCATGATTTGGCATGCTGAAGTCATGTGGGTACTTTTCTGGGTTTTGACTGGATGTTAGTGATCATAGCAGAAGTTTAGTGTAAGAAATACACAGGAGAAAATGCATGTTGATAAGGGGAGTGTAGAGGTGGGCAGGGAGTCTACTGACATCACGACTCCACCCACTGAGCCCTGGAAAACAGACCCACCCAAAAAATCTGCAGTTTTTCGGGTCTCATAGCAGACAGAGGGGAGACATTTGACAGATTAATATACATGGAGGATGGCATGTAAATCCTTCTAGATAACCAATATTGCAGTAGTTTAGAAAGGATGAGAGTGGGTTTACATCCACTTTAAGGATAACAACAGACTTAAAGCAGTTCTTCAGTCTGAAAAAAAGTCAGCAGCTACAAATACTGTAGCTGTTGACTTTTAATAAAAGGACACTCACCTGTCCAGTAGTCCTCACCCAAACTGATTTTTTGCTGGTCTCTGGGTCCCCAGTGCCGGCATGTTTCCTGTTTGCAGCTGGCTGTGTTTCCTTGTGGCTGGCTGCGCAATGCACTGCGCTGTGCCTTGTAACTATGACATGTCCCAGAAGGTTGCATGGGGTGGTGGGGTGTTGGGGTGCCTTCTGGTAGA
Source organism: Lithobates sylvaticus (assembly GCA_028564925.1). NCBI lineage: Eukaryota > Metazoa > Chordata > Amphibia > Anura > Ranidae > Lithobates > Lithobates sylvaticus. Next base: position 338,989,477 of record CM053029.1, on the reverse strand, counting down.
ATTCCTGCGGGGGGAGGGTGGGAGAGGGTACCTGTCAAAACCAAGCCCCCCCCATTAAAAAGTGACAAAAATAGAAGGGGGGGGGCATAAGTCATCTGCATCATTATCGAATACAGAGTACCTATATTAGTTTATAAAGCTGCTCCATTTTGTGTCACGAAGGGTGAAGATGGCATAACTAATTTATTTTAAAGCTTGGATGCTGGTAACTTTCAGCACAGGAAAGTTGATCTTTAGCACAGAAGATCATGACATTGCCTGGAAAGGCAAGTATGTAGACAGTGGGTTTGTTCCAGATTTGCAACAGAGAGATATACAATCCAAAAAAAGAAAGAGACCAGTGGTACAGGAAAGTGTGTTAAATAGGCTTACTGTAGTAAGTAAAATAATTTGTTTTTGATTAGTGGATGAAAAACAGATAAACTAAATAAAGTATTTTTTTATATTTGTAAATGGGGCCACCATATGTGCTTTGTTCTGTACAGTGTGCCTCACTGCAAGTGTTTAAAAAGCCATGGACTATTTGTAGTATCTAATGATGTTAAATATCCAGAAGTCCTAACAACTATTTTTATATTGTTTAAAAGAAATAGGTTGTTTTTTTCACCAAAACATAATGTGATTTGTAATGCTGGCATGTGCTTAATTCATGTTAAACTACATCTAGGGCTAGGTTTCCACCTGAGATTTTTTTATGCAATTTTCGCAGCATTTCTGCTCGTCACACATAGGTAGCCTATTCAATTGTATGGGCTGTCCTATGTGCAATAAATGCCCCAACGAAAGCTCACAAGCTCTTTTGGAACGAAGTGTGGTGCATTTTTTTTACTGCCCATCATGGCGTGTTTATAGTGCATTTGCCATGGGGAAACTATGTGCCTGCTACTGCTGCTTGGGGTGTCCTTAATAATGAATGGCTCATGGTTGAGGTCATTGACCTGGCGAACAGCAAACAGGCTGGGTTACTGAACCTAAAGCTCATGCCTACTTAGAATGATCACCAGTACAAATATAAATAGTGAATCTCCCTAGCAGGGATGCAGACAACTATAAACACCTTACTTCAAACCTTTCTTTAATCTAAGCAAAAAAAAAAAAAGTTTTGCATTTACAAAGCGTGAATTTTAATAAAACTTCCATAATAGGACTCATTCACACCAGCCTGGTCCATTGTGGTAAAATAAATGTATGACCAAAAACATGCATTGAATTCAAATGAATGCGCCAGAGCAGACAAAATCATGTACGCAGCGTTTTTGACAGTGTATCACACAACAACATGTGTTAGCACTGCAAAGCTGGGGTGCCACATGTTAGCACTGGAAAGGTGCACTGGGGTGCCATTCAGAACAAATTTCTACACATCGAACCAATGCACATAATGTGTGTTACTTCAACACAATGGTGTTAACTGGCACTGTTGCTGGGTTCACACTGTTGCTTGGCAGCAATGCACATGTCAGCACCGCATGCAAAACCACGCATTTTCATTCATTCCTAATGGCACCCCAACACACCTTGCTAATAAACGTGTATTGCAGTGGACCACAAGACATGCTAATGCACTATCATGGGTTGTGGTGCACTGCATTGCAAAATAGCACATGCTCCTTTTTTTGATGCATTAGACACATTAAAGCATTACTTAATGCATGTACGTTACTGCACCACAAATGTCTGGACCCAGTTCAAACCATAGCAGCAAAAAATATGCATGACCTTACAGCTGTAAAAACAAAGCAGTCAGCCGTGTACAGTCTATTTCTTATAAACTGACACAGACTGAAAATGGGTTTGAGCTACCTGTAAGGATTTACATTAGCTTAACCTCCATTGCTTCTACTTGGCATGTTTTATATCTTCTTGAAAATACTTTTCTCCTTTTGCTCCATGCCATTTAAACTGAAAATTGTTTTGTTTGAATATAACATTCTCATGAATTTGAACTTATTTTCAGGAAAACGGCTAAACATTACTGGAGTAAAGGCATTTTTTTATTATTATTTTTATAGCATTGTAATTAAACAGCTAGAAACAACACAAAATACGTGTTTACAGTTAATCATTTTCACATTTATTGCAGCACCAGGCTATTGGGGTAAAGGGTATGGTCTGTTTAAAAAGTTAGCAATTGCCAAAAGCTCAGCGATACAGAAAAACAAATTTAGGAATAACAAAATATTTCCATAGCTGTAACAGCACATCTGTTTCGATCTCTAAATAATACCGATTAGCATTTTCTCCCAGTTCCTAAACCTGGGAAGAACTGCAACATGGAAAATAGTTGGCCTCCTCAACTAGAAAGCCTTATATTTTCTTTTCTACCCTGTTTTAAATTGACCCCACCACTGCAAGCTCACTTTTTCTCAAAGAACACCCAGTAAAAAATAAGGCTTTATGTTTTCTTTCACAGCGGCCAGTTTATTGAAACGCAAAAACACAAGTAAAGGCGCAAAAATCTTAGAACCATTAATATCCCAAATGCAAAAAAGTCTGTTATGAGATACACAGTCTATATTCATCCATGTAGGTAATTAATAACATATAGGAAATAAAAAAAAACAGAGTACAAGTTTATTGAAACGCCCCTTTTTTACTTCAATTCAATTACTGGCCCAAACAGGTATTCCAAACTTCTAGATGTGTGCAATACCTGATCCCAAAACACTTGCTGTGGGTCCTCCCTCCTGATTGTATGGTACTATAGTAATGTTTCTCAACTCCAGTGCTCAAGTACCCCTAACAGGTCATGTTTTCAGTATTTCCCTCAGATAAAATGGCTGTGGTAATTGCTAAGGAAGTGAAACTGATCAAATCACCTGTGCAAAATAATGGAAAGCCTGAAAACATGACCTGTTGGTAGTACTTGAGGACTGGAGTTGAGAAACATTGTACTATAGGACATGTGAGACAGTAGAAACCACAGCTAAGTTGTGGGGGACGGAAAACAGATAAGGTAACATGGGAGAAGCAAAGAGGCAGTGTATCAACAAATGGGCCAATGGAAAGGTAAATAAAGAACCTTATCTTATATGGGGATGTTCATTAAGTAAATGTAACCCTGTGGTGAGAGAAGTGTTAATTTAAAGGACAACAGTACTTTCCTAGACATAGACATCCCTTTATCCTCACCCCAGATAAATAGAATGACCATGGCCCACAGAAATCTTTGGATCCTCCAAGCAAAAAAATCTTTTGCAGGCCATGCCTCCACATCTACTTTATAGAAGATAGAGAGGATAAAAAAGACACAAACCTTTTAAAGAATAGGTGTAAGAAAATTAATCAGTTCTTGTTTATTAAATACAAGAGGTGAGTTACTCAGTAATAAAGAATACAATTCACTGGGGTTGTGAATCCCAGATAGTGGCTCAGTGGCCATATATAGCTCTCTGATGTTGAACTTACAATTTCTGTACCTGTCTTTCTCAACACCTGCTGCAATGTATACTTCTTTTAAGTATTATGCTATATAAAAAATATTTTAATTGATATGATTTCATTAAAATAAAACTTTTTAACATTCCTAAACTGTTTGGTGGTTTTGTACATTCAGTGCCTTGAAAAAGTATTCATACCCCTTGAAATTTTCCACATTTTGTCATGTTACAACCAAAAACGTAAATGTATTTTATTGAGATTTTATGTGATAGATCAACACAAAGTGGCACATAATTGTGAAATGGAAGGAAAATGATAAATGGTTTTCAACATCTTTTACAAATTAATATGTGAAAAGTGTGGCGTGCATTTGTATTCAGCCCCCCTGAGTCAATACTTTGTAGAACCACCTTTCACTGCAATTACAGCTGCAGGTTTTTTTGGGTATGTATCTACCAGCTTTGCACATCTAGAGAGTGACATTCTTTGCAAAAAAGCTCAAGCTCTGTCAAATTGGATGGAGAGCGTCTGTGAACAGCAATTTTTAAGTCTGGCCACAGATTCTATATTGGATTTAGGTCTGGACTTTGACTGGGTAATTCTTACACATGAATATGCTTTGATCTAAACAATTCCATTGTAGCTCTGGCTGTATGTTTAAGGTTGTTGTCCTACTGGAAGGTTAACATCTGCCTCAGTCTCAAGTCTTTTGTAGACTATAACAGGGTTCCTTCTAAGATTGCCCTGTATTTGGCTCCATCCATCTTCCCATCAACTCTGACCAGCTTTCCTGTCCCTGCTGAAGAAAAGCATCACCACATGATGCTGCAACCATTTTGTTTCATGATGGGAATGGTGTGTTCAGGGTGATATGCATTGTTAGTTTTCCGCCACATTTACCATTTTGCTTTTAGGCAAAAAGATTCAATTTTGGCCTCATCTGACCAGAGCACTTTCTTCCACATGTTTTCTGTGTTCTCCACATGGCTTCACGCAAACTGCAAATGGGACTTCTTATGGTCTTACGATATCTTTCAACAATTACTCATTACCACTCATCCATAAAGGCCAGATTTGTGGAGTGCACAACTAATAGTTGTCCTGTGGAGAGATTCTCCCACCTGAGCTGTGGATCTCTGCAGCTCCTCCAGAGTTGCCATGGGCCTCTTGGATGCTTCTCTGAATAATGCTCTCCTTGCCTGGCCTGTCAATTTAGGTGGACGGCCATGTCTTGGTAGGTTTGTAGTTGTGCCATATTCTTTCCATTTTCGGGTGATGGATTGAACAGTGCTTTGTGAGATGTTCAAAGCTTGGGATATTTTTTTAGAACCTAACCCTGCTTTACTTCTCCACAACTTTATCCCTGACCTGTCTGGCGTGTTCCTTGGCCTTCATAATGCTGTTTTTTTCATGAAGGCTCTCTAAAAAACCTCCGAGGGCTTCACAGAACAGCTGTATTTATACTGAGACTAAATTACA